>SJXQ01010831.1:213631-487663 GCA_006408695.1 Aepyceros melampus | reverse complement strand
CATTCCAAGATGTCTGGCTCTAGATTAGTCATCACATCATCATGATTATCTGGGTCATGAAGATCTTTTTTGTATAGTTGTTCCATGTATTCTTGCCACCTCTTCTTAATGTCTTCTGCTTCTGTTAGGTCCAGACAATTGCTGTCCTTTATCGAGCCCATCTTTGCATGAAATGTTCCCTTGGTGGCTCTAATTTTCTTGAAGAGATCTCTAGTCTTTCCCCTTCTGTTCTTTTCCTCTGTTTCTTTGTATTGATGGCTGAAGAAGGCTTTCTTATCTCTTCTTGCTATTCTTTGGAACTCTGCATTCAGATGCTTTTATCTTTCCTTTTCTCCTTTGCTTTTCGCCTCTCTTCTTTTCACAGCTATTTGTAAGGCCTCCTCAGACAGCCGTTTTGCTGTTTTTGCATTTCTTTGCCATGGGGATGGTCTTGATCCCTGTCTCCTTTAGAATGTCAAGAACCTCATTCCATAGTTCATCAGGCACTCTATCTATCAGATCTAGACCCTTACATCTATTTCTCACTTCCACTGTATAATCATAAGGGATTTGATTTAGGTCATACCTGAATGGTCTGGTGGTGTTGCCTACTTTCTTCAATTTACGTCTGAATTTGGCAATCAGGAGTTAATAATCTCAGCCACAGTCAGTTCCCGGTCTTGTCTTTGTTGACTGTATAGAGCTTCTCCATCTTTGGCTGCAAAGAATATAATCAATCTGATTTCAGTGTTGACCATCAAATTACTAGCAAAGGTAAAAAAAAAAGAAAAGAAAAGAAGAAGACTTCATATTTCACATACTGAAACTACAAAACCAAGTAATTATCATCACTCTAGTTTCCTGAAGTAACCATATTTAACAGAGCTACACTCCAAACAAAACCAATATAAATAAGAAATAAATGTTTATTGTGTTAATCCAGAAACTGGTATAGGAGTACGTTGCTATCATGAATTTAAAAACTAAAATATGTAGCATTGGATAAGAAATTAGATGGAAGATAGAAAAAAAATACTATAATTGAGAATGCAATATGGAAATTGTCACCATAGGTGAACTGATAAGCACAGGTTGAAGCTAGTGAACTTGACCTTTTAGGAAAAGAGAATAGAAAACAAAACAATAGCATACTGATACCTGGCATGCAGTATCATATCATACCGTATCTGGCTGATACTGGCAGCATTTGGAAAGATACTAAAAGAAATGGATGCACTCAGGAACGAATTACAGGCAGAAATAAATGGGAATAGAGAGGTATATACTTCATTTGTATAGTCCACTTGATCAGAAATCAAATGTATTCAGAATTGGCTGAAAAGTAATTGCAAATTTCCTATTTACATCTCTTTACTTCCATTTCTTTCAATAATATCAATAATAGAATATTGACTATTTTATTGCTAAAAGATAAATTTTCTCAGATGATTTGTTTGTGTTCTAACAAATCAACTGCTAAAACTCATTTAAAAAAATTGTATCTGTATAGGGTAAGAACATAAGTTTTGATGTTAGAAGATTCCCAGTTTCAAATAATTTTTGACAGTGTGTGAGACCTCAAGCATGTAATAAATTATCCTTAAGCATCAGTTTTATCAGCTACATGATAAGGATGATACTTAAAACTCACTTCTGGGTTTATTATGAGGAATAAATATATAGCCACAAAGTACCTGGCATGGGCACATAATAAATATTCAGTACACAATAACTATTACTACCTCAATGCTGGGATTTACTTTTCATCTTAAACTTAAAAGTCTTACTGTGTACAACAATGCAGCTAAAGGATCATGTCATGTTGTCATATTTATCTGAACTACAGATCACATAACATTGCAAATTTTTCCTTAAATCTTCTCACAAATGATAAAAGTAATTTTATTTGAACTACCTAGGATTTAACCTCATTTTTAATGTATGAAAGAATTCATAAAATTGAGAACTAACTTATTTTCTCTTTTTGAACAGAATACAAACTACTGCTTGTCTTCCATTTTATTAATATTAAACATCATCATGAAAAAGACATGTACTTAAATCTATCAGCTCGTTTTCCTTCCTCCTTGACTTATTTTGACAGTTAAAGTACAGTCACAGGCAAAATTTGTGCTGTCAACTTAACGCTTAAGGTTCTCATTATTGGAAAGAACCAGAAATACACCTCAAGTGTTTTGGAGTCATCTGGAATCCACTGAGGAGGAAACAGAACTCAGAGATAGGAAGGAAATATTGATGTGATTCAGTGAAGGTTATGCTTGGTGGAAAGATGAAATGTATTTGCTGCTTCAATGAGCCAGTTTAAATTTATTAGTCTAGATGGATGTGAACGAGCTCTAAAAACGTTTTCTTAAACTTTTACCCCTTACATAGTTTGTTGCTGCTTTCTTTTCTGACTATATTTTTACCAGGTACAATGTTCAAAAGGCGGAATTATATTTTGTAAACATATAGTATAAATGTCAGACTTTATAAAAGATTATATAGATGCCTTAGGTAAACAGGAAAGTGGGGATTATGTCGAACCAACCAGTCAGTGCATCAAGAGTAAGTAATCAATCCAGATATAATCAATCTAGAATTGGCTATTAGATTTCTTGTTGCATGTGTGTTAGTCTTTCAGTCACGTCCAACTCTTTGTGACCCCATAGACTGTAGACCACCAAGCAAGAATACTGGAGTGGGCTGCCATTTCCTTCTCTAGGGGGCTTTCCCCACCCAGGACTGAACCTAGGTCCCTTGTGTCTCCTGCATTGGCAGACAGATTCTTTACCCCTTGTGTCACCTGGGAAGCCCCTGATTTCTTACTGGGGGTCCCCTAAACTTGACCTGTCTTAAAATGTCACATGCTCTAAAGTTATGTCTCTTCTTTCTTTTTCAAAAATCCACCATTCTACAAAATAATCTAAATTGGATATTAGAGAGGAAAATCTGATTAAACTAAGTCACTCTAAACAAACACTTTTTTATAAAACTCTTTATTTACCTAAATTTGCAGAGCTTTCCAAATATATTCACTTTTTAGTAGTAATGATTTTCAGATCATATCAATCTCAATGAGATATAATTTTTTTCTATTTATTCTATTTTTAAATCAGTGGTTTTCACTGAGATTACAGGGTAATTGAAGCAGGCGGAATTCCAAAAACAAAATACCAGAGAGGAAGAAGTTGGAAAGAGGGAGAATGTTGAATGTATAGAGTATCTCCCTTGAGAATTCAGTTGAGTACTAAATAGAACATATGTGTAAGGAAACTACCAGAGATTGGTAAAAAAAAACCACCCATAGGATTAGAAAGAAAGGTATACAGTAGGAAAAATGGCCAGGCACAGTACTTATTCCCACCGGTAAAGTTCATATTTCAAAGGAAATTAGAGTATTCAGAAGACTCCTTCCTAGTTAGCAGGGAACAGTTAGCCCTTGAATAAATATTGTTCTGGTTCATTCTAGCAAGACTCAAAAGATCAAGTAACTTGCCTTCAACCTAGGACAAGTTTAAGAATACATATAGGAAAACAAAAATATCCAGCATGTAAAAAGCTAAAATTAATAATGTCTGGGATCCAATAAAAAATTTACCACGTATGAAAAGAAGCAAGAAAAAAAAATGACCCATAATAATCAAGGGAAAATACATTAATTAATTATAAATAAAAACAAATTAATCAACTTAATAAGTGAGTTTTTCCATAATCCCAGATACTTAAGCTACAGACCTGGATACATCCTCGATTCCTCTCTTTCTCAAATAATCCACATCCAAGTTATTAGTAAGTATTGTTGTTGGTTATTCCTCAAATACATATTCTGAATTTGTCTACCTCTCTGTATATAATCCACATATGCCTGTTCCAAGCCACCATAAATATCACCTGTCTTGTTTTTTGTTTTTTTTTTAATTTTTAATAGGAGAATAATTGCTTTACAATGTAATATCTGATTCTGTCATACAGCAGTGTGAATTAGCCATAAGTATAATTCTAATCCTCTTCTTCTTCAGCCTCCCTGCCACAAATCACTTCATCCCCTCCTTCTAGGTCTTCACAAAACACCAGACTGAGTTCCCTGTGTTATACAGCAATTTGCCGTCTTGTTTTAATATCCTTTTAATGGTTCTCTTCAATTTAAGCCTGAATTTGGCAATAAGGAGTTCATGATCTGAGCCACAGTCAGCTCTCAGTCTTGTTTTTGATGACTGTATAGAGCTTCTCCATCTTTGGCGGCAAATAGAATCAATCTGATTTTCGTGTTGACCATCTGGTGATGTCTATGTGTAAGGTTTTCTCTTGTCTTGTTGGAAGAGGGTGTATGCTATGACCAGTGCCTTCTCTTGGGAAAACTCTATTAGCCTTTGCCCTGCTTCATTCTGTATTCCAAGGCCAAATTTGCCTGTTATCCCAGGTGTTTCTTGACTTCCTACTTTTGCATTCCAGTCCCTTATAATGAAAAGGACATCCTTTTGGGCGTTAGCTCTAAAAGGTCTTGTAGGTCTTCATAGAACCATTCAACTTCAGCTTCTTCAGCATTACTGGTTAGAGCATAGACTTGGATTACTGTGATATTGAATGGTTTGCCTTGGAAATGAACAGAGATCATTCTGTCATTTTTGAGATTGCATCCAAGTACTGCATTTCGAACTCTTTTGTTGACCATGATGGCTACTCCTTTTCTTTTAAGGGATTCTTGCCCGCAGTAGTAGATATAATGGTCATCTGAGTTAAATTCACCTATTCAAGTCCATTTTAGTTTGCTTATTCCTAGAATGTCGACGTTCACCCTTGCCATCTCTTGTTTGACCACTTCCAATTTGCCTTGATTCATGGACCTGACATTCCAGGTTCCTATGCAATATTGCTCTTTACAGCACTGGACCTTGCTTCTATCACCAGTCACATCCACAATTGGGTATTGTTTTTGCTTTGGCTCCATTCCTTTATTCTTTCTGGAGTTATTTCTCCACTGATCTCCAGTAGCATATTGGGCACCTACCGACCTGGGGAGTCTCTCTTTCAGTATCTTATCATTTTGCCTTTTCATACTGTTCATGGGATCCTCAAGGCAAGAATACTGAAGTGGTTTGCCATTCCCTTCTCCAGTGGACCACATTCATCAGACCTCTCCACCATGATCACAGTAAACTGTGGAAAATTCTGAAAGAGATGGGAATACCAGGCCACCTGACCTGCCTCTTGATAAACCTATAGGCAGGTCAGGAAGCAACAGTTAGAACTGGACATGGAACAACAGACTGGTTCCAAGTAGGAAAAGGAGTACGTCAAAGCTGTATATTGTCACCCTGCTTATTTAACTTATATGCAGAGTACATCATGAGAAATGCTGGGCTGGATGAAACACAAGCTGGAATCAAGATTACCAGGAGAAATCTCAATAACCTCAGATATGCAGATGACACCACCCTTACGGCAGAAAGTGAATAGGAACTAAAAAGCCTCTTGATGAAAGTGAAAGAGGAGAGTGAAAAAGTTGGCTTAAAGCTCAACATTCAGAAAACGAAGATCATGGCATCTGGCCCCATCACTTCATGGGAAATAGATGGGGAAACAGTGGAAACAGTGTCAGACTTTATTTTTTTGGGCTCCAAAATCACTGCAGATGGTGACTGCAGCCATGATTGAAAGTGAAAGAGGAGAGTGAAAAAGTTGGCTTAAAGCTCAACATTCAGAAAACGAAGATCATGGCATCTGGCCCCATCACTTCATGGGAAATAGATGGGGAAACAGTGGAAACAGTGTCAGACTTTATTTTTTTGGGCTCCAAAATCACTGCAGATGGTGACTGCAGCCATGAAATTAAAAGATGCTTATTCCTTGTAAGGAAAGTTATGACCAACCTAGATAGTATATTCAAAAGCAGAGACATTACTTTGCCAACAAAGGTTCATTTAGCCAAGGGTATGGTTTTTCCAATAGTAATGTATGGTGGTGAAAGTTGGACTGTGAAGAAAGCTGAATGCCAAAGCATTGATACTTTTGAACTGTGGTGTTGGAGAAGACTCTTGAGAGTCCCTTGGACTGCAAGGAGATCCAACCATTCCATTCTGAAGGAGATCAGCCCTGAGTGTTCTTTGGAAGAAATGATGCTAAAGCTGAAACTCCAGTACTTTGGCCACCTCATGTGAAGAGTTGACTCATTGGAAAAGATTCTGATGCTGAGAGTGACTGAGGACAGCAGGAGAAGGGGATGACAGAGGATGAGATGGCTGGATGACGTCACTGACTCGATGGACGTGAGTTTGAGTGAACTCCTGGTGTTGGTGATGGACAGGGAGGCCTGGCGTGCTGCAATTCACGAGGTCGCAGAGAGTCAGACACGACTGAGCGACTGAACTGAACTGAACTGAATGGTTCTCTTCCTCCCTTTCACCAGGCTCTTTCTCCCTTCCCTGCCTTCTCTTCATAGCACTTCTGGTATTGTAAACTTTTTTTTTTTAACTCTTCATTTTCTTTAGAAAACTGTAGAAAATTAGCCCATGAAGGCAGTAATCGTAGCCTGCTTTACTCACTGGTTTATATATTTCTAAAGCCTAGAACTCAGTAAAAGTTGTTGAATAAGTGAATGACTGATGAGCAATAAGAAACATCTGTCCTTGCATGCCATGATCTTCCTGCAACATCAGATGATTAATATCCTTTGTTAGAAGAAGGGCTTTTATGGTGGCTCAGATGGTAATGAATCTGCCTGCAATATGGGAGATCTGGGTTCAGTCCCTGAGTTGGGAAGATCTCCTGGAGAAGGAAATGGCAAACCACCCCAGTATTCTTGCCTGAAAAATCTCATAGACAAAGGAGTCTTACGGGCTACAGTCCATAGAGTCACAAAGAGATGGACACGACTGAGTGACTAACAGTGTCACTTTCAGAAGACAAAACACCCAGCTCTCTGAGTTTCCATGGCACAACTTTCTGCTCTGGTCAGTTACTCGTTCTCCCTACTGGACCAAAAAATACCTTCATTTCTCTACCTTGTCTCCTCCTCAAGCTAGTTCTGGCCTTTTTGTCACCAGATAATTTTGGGTAGTTAATTTAGCCCTTGCTGGATGAATATAGTTCCCAGAGTTGAATTTTTTCCTAGCTCTGTGAAGGAATTCTCTAGCCTCAGCTCATTCTGGAGACCCTTTCAGAAAAATCATTTCACCCTCTGGAAGCTGGGGTAGGATAAAATTACCTGTATTGAGAAATAGAAATGTGAGTTTTTATTGTTCTTGTTATTATTACTGTTATTTTAATTCCAACCTTTCTTCCCATACATGTCTATCTGCTATGGGGCACAATAATGCACCTATTCTGGTCTTTATTTATTTCTGGGTCAGTTATAGGACAGGTTGGTAATCAAAGTCTTCCATTTACTTTAAATCAAAGGCAGGCTCTGACTTCAAAGAGTGGAATGGAATAGAGAGTTTGTCCCTTGGTCTCAATAAAAGTGGGCATTAAAGGCTAATGTACATTTTTACGATTCCTGTGGGCCATGGGAAAGTGCAGATAGGAAATTAAAGATCCCTCAGAGCAACACTGAGGAAACATATACTCCAAGGGCAGGGTAGAGACATCGTTAATGTAGGAAATATTATTTCTAAATATGAACTAAAAGTATATAATCTCTTAAAATATTAATATTTGTCCTTGGAAAAAAAGGTAATTATTGAATAGGTCAGTATTTATTATGTGTAGTAAAAAACCAGCAAGCTGCTGCTCCCATGGGAAGGAGCATTGAAAAGGAAATTTTAATTGAAAGAAAAGTACTTCTCAGGCCCATGGGAGTGGCAAAGGATCCCACTTAGGTCACTCGCCAATCCTCCAAGATACTTGGAAACTAAGACCCAATCAACATTAATAGTAGGTGTATCTTGTAAAGATGTCACCCACAGTGGAGATTGGCACAGGGGGAAGATGGAAGAACAGAAAACAAGCTCTCTCATTGTGGGAAAAGATGTGAGTTTTAGACAGAGTGGTTTGATAAAAGGGCCTTTAAGAAAACCCATGCCAACTTGAATTGAAGATCAGGTCCTGATGAAGGGCTCTCCCCTGGATACCCTCATTTGGACCCTCAGAGGTCCAAGAAGAGACCAAGTTAAGTAGAATTTTAACCTTTAACTTCTTACAGTGTAATTTCCTTCATAAGTTGCTCAGAGCCTTCAATAAAAAAATGTACATATTAAAAGTTGAATGAATAAACCCTCTGACTACATACTAAAGGCTATGATATTCCCAGTGGTCACTTACAGTTGTGAGAACTGGACTGTAAAGAAAGTGGAGTACTGAAGAATTGATGCCTTTGAACTGTGGTGCTGGGTAAGACTCCTGAGAATCCCTTGGACAGCAAGGATATCAAACTAGTCAATTTTTAAGGAAATCAATCATGAATACTCAGAGGGACTGAAGCTGAAACTCTAGTATTTTGGTCATCTGATGTGAACAAATGACTCATTGGAAAAGTCCTTGAGACTGGGAAAGATTGAGAACAGAAGGAGAGGAGGGCTTCAGAGGATGAGATGGCTGGATGGCATCTCCGATGCAATGGACATAAACTTGGGCAAACTTGGGGAAATGGTGAGGGTCAGGGAGGACATGCATGCTGTAGTCCATGAGGTCACAAAGAGTAAAACATAACTGGGCAACTGAACAACAACGACGTACTAAATAGCTGTGTTAAATTAACAATTTATCCCAAGTTAAGCCTGAATGAAACAGCATATGATAAATATCTGAGATGTATTTAAAAAGCTGAAATGCATTCCAAAATTGTAGACCTACAACTCTGTGATTTTTAAAAGGGTAGTGTTGAGAACTTTTTGGTTACTATTTTGACTTTACAGAAAAATTTAATGATTAAATTGAAAATTTTAATGATTTCATAAAAACACCATTTCTTGCTAATTCCTCCTGCAGAAACTACAATAAATATTTTTAATGCTAAATAAATGATAGCTGTAATTTAAATCATTGAAGAAGTAAGATATATTTTGGTTCAGCTAAATCTTAATAGATTATAATCAAGAGAGATCCTGTCACAAATTCTTAAGTTTTCTTTTATTTCTAATAACCAGAAACAACTTTTCTTTAGACATGAAGATTTGGTTGATCCGTTCCGTTCCATTCAGTCGCTCAGTCGTGTCCGACTCTTTGCGATCCCATGAATCACAGCACGCCAGGCCTCCCTGTCCATCACCAACTCCCGGAGTTCACTCAGACTCACATCCATTGAGTCCGTGATGTCATCCAGCCATCTCACCCTCGGTCGTCCCCTTCTCCTCCTGCCCCCAATCCCTCCCAGCATCAGGGTCTTTTCCAATGAGTCAACTCTTCGCATGAGGTGGCCAAAGTACTGGAGCTTCAGTTTTAGCATCATTCCTTCCAAAGAAATCCCAGGGTTGATCTCCTTCAGAATGGACTGGCTAGATCTCCTTGTAGTCCAAGGGTCTCTCAAGAGTCTTCTCCAACACCACAGTTCAAAAGCATCAATTCTTCGGCACGCAGCCTTCTTCATAGTCCAACTCTCACATCCATACATGACCACAGGAAAAACCATAGCCTTGACTAGATGGACCTTAGTCGGCAAAGTAATGTCTCTGCTTTTGAATATACTATCTAAGTTGGTCATAACTTTTCTTCCAAGGAGTAAGCATCTTTTAATTTCATGGCTGCAGTCACCATCTGCAGTGATTTTGGAGCCCAAAAAAATAAAGTCTGACACTGTTTCTACTGTTTCCCCATCTATTTCCCATGAAGTGATGGGACCAGATGCCATGATCTTTGTTTTCTGAATGTTGAGCTTTAAGCCAACTTTTTCACTCTCCTNCGACTGAGCGACTTCACCTTCACCTTGAATATGCTATCTAGGTCGGTAATAACTTTTCTTCCAAGGAGTAAGCATCTTTTAATTTCATGGCTGCAGTCACCATCTGCAGTGATTTTGGAGCCCAAAAACATAAAGTCTGACACTGTTTCTACTGTTTCCCCATCTATTTCCCATGAAGTGATAGGACCAGATGCCATGATCTTTGTTTTCTGAATGTTGAGCTTTAAGCCAACTTTTTCACTCTCCTCTTTCACTTTCATCAAGAGGCTTTTTAGTTCCTCTTCACTTTCTGACATAAGGGTGGTGTCATCTGCATATCTGAGGTTACTGATATTTCTAATGGCAATCTTGATTCTAGCTTGTGTTTCTTCCAGTCCAGCATTTCTCATGATATACTCTGCATTTAAGTTAAATAAGCAGGGTGACAATATACAGCCTTGACGTACTCCTTTTCCTATTTGGAACCAATCTGTTGTTCCATGTCCAGTTCTAACTGTTGCTTCCTGACCTGCATACAGATTTCTCAAGAGTGGTAGTGAGGTGATTACAGACTCCATAACCTACTCCTCTGGAGTTTGCCTTTACCATGCTCATTTGGGTTTAAGCTTTGGGTCTGGCATTAGTGAGCATTTCTGAGTCCCAACTTGCTCATCCATTAAAAAAAAAATTGATACAGACTTGAACTGTGCAGAATTATTATGTACAATAATAATAAAAAGCAGAGACATTACACTGTCAGCAAAGGTCCATCTAGTTAAAGCTATGGTTTTTCCAGTAGTCATGTATGGGTGTGAGAGTTGGACTATAAAGAAAGCTGAGTGTCAAAGAATTAATGCTTTTGAACTGTGGTGTTGGAGAAGACTCTTGAGAGTCCTTTGGATAGCAAGGAGATCCAACTAGTCCATCCTAAAGGAAATCAGTCCTGAATATTCATTGGGAGGACTGATGCTGAAGCTGAAACTCCAATACTTTGGCCACCTGATGTGAAGAACTGATCATTTGAAAAGACCCTGATGCTGGGAAAGATTGAAGGCAGGAGGAGAAGGGGACGACAGAGAATGAGATGGTTGAATGGCATCACCAACTCGATGGACATGAGTTTGAGTAATCTCTGGGATTTGGTGATGAACAGGGAGGCCTGGAGTGCTGCAGTCCATGGAGTCGCAAACAGTTGAAAACGACTGAGCGACTGAACTGAACTGATTGTGTACAAACAGAATGTTTGTACAGTGCTTGATGTATAGAAAGCCTCTGTAAATGTTAGTGGTCGTGAAGATCTTTTTTGTACAGTTCTTCCGTGTATTCTTGCCACCTCTTCTTAATATCTTCTGCTTCTGTTCGGTCCAGACCATTTCTGTCCTTCATCGAGCCCATCTGTGCATGAAATGTTCCCTTGGTATCTCTAATTTTCTTGAAGAGATCTCTAGTCTTTCCCCTTCTGTTCTTTTCCTCTATTTCTTTGCATTGATCGCTGAAGAAGGCTTTCTTATCTCTTCTTGCTATTCTTTGGAACTCTGCATTCAGATGCTTATATCTTTCCTTTTCTCCTTTGCTTTTCACCTCTCTTCTTTTCACAGCTATTTGTAAGGCCTCCCCAGACAGCCATTTTGCTTTTTTGCATTTCTTTGCCATGGGGATGGTCTTGATCCCGGTCTCCTGTTTTGTTCCCTGAAGCAATTCCACAAACTAAAGCTCTGTACACAACTTGAGAAGACACTTTCTATTTACAGAGGTAGATATATTACTCTTCACTCTGATTTTTATTTCTGACACTTTAAAATGCATTTAGGCTGCATAAGACAGTCATTTGAGGAAACTACCCTTAAATCTTTAATTTATAAATGTCATAATGAAGCTATACATTTGACTTTCATGATAGTAAAATTGCCTCTGAATTCCAAACTGCTTCTCAGATTTAATAGCAAGTCTACTAATATTAGCATTTTTCCCCCCTAGGCATGAGGCACAAATCACATAAGAAATGCCTGGGCATAGCAGATGAAGGTTTGACTGTGTGGTTCAATGTTTTCTGGTGAACAAATTTCTTTCTTTTAAGAAGTCATTGGTTGTCAATAAGAGTACTTTGGCCTTTCCAGGTGGCTCAGGAGTAAAGAATCTGCCTGCCAATGCAGAAGATGCAAGTTTGATCCCTGGGTCTGTAAGATCCCAAGAAGAAGGAAATGGCAACCCACTCTAGTATTCTTGCCTAGGCAATCCCATGGACAGAGGAGCCTGGAGGGCTACAGGCCTTGGGGTCACAAAAGAGTCACACATTACTTAGCAACTAAACAACCACAAGTCTACTTTGGTATTAATACAACATTTGTTATATTTCTATTTCGGTAATTGTATTGGCAAAGCATTATATTCAAAAAAAAATTTTTTTAAGAAATCTGTTAAACATGTAACCACCACTCTTTAGATGTTTGAACATTCTGTATAGTGCATGATAAAGAGTTTACAGTTGTTTTTGCATATTGTGCAGATTTCCCATAGTTGAAGAAGATGCAAAGTGAAAGTGAATGTCGCTCAGTCGTGTCTGACTCTTTGCAACCCCATGGACTGTACATTTGATGCAATGCTCCAGACCAGAATACTGGATGGTAGCCTTTCCCTTCTCCAGGGGATCTTCCCAACCCAGGGATCGAAGCCAGGCCTCCTGCATTGTTAAACATGTAACCACCACTCTTTAGATGTTTGAACATTCTGTATAGTGCATGATAAAGAGTTTACAGTTGTTTTTGCATATTGTGCAGATTTCCCATAGTTGAAGAAGATGCAAAGTGAAAGTGAATGTCGCTCAGTCGTGTCTGACTCTTTGCAACCCCATGGACTGTACATTTGATGCAATGCTCCAGACCAGAATACTGGATGGGTAGCCTTTCCCTTCTCCAGGGGATCTTCCCAACCCAGGGATCGAAGCCAGGCCTCCTGCATTGCAGGAAGATTCTTTACAAGCTGAGCCACAAGGGAAGCCCAAGAATACTGGAATGGGTAGCTTATCCCTTCTCCAACAGATCTTCCTGACCCAGGAATTGAACCAGGGTCTCCTGCATTGCAGGCAGATTCTTTACCAACTGAGCTATGAGGGAAGCCCAAAGAAGATCAAAGTGGTCCATTTTCTCCTTGCTACAGTGAGTCATTCTGCAATATGTAGCCTGCTACAACTGCATTCTAAACACAAAATTGGGCATTGGTAGTTTGGTGTGCAATTGGTACTATAGTATGCTATTGGTACTATAATATATGGTATGCTATTGGTAGTATGGCATGGTAGTATGAAAATATGGTATGCTTCCAAAATCACTGATAAAACTCTGTGTTTGTTCTGTACTTGATATTTGCATGGAGTAGATATTCAGTTATTCAGCAAGCAAAAGCCAGAAACAAAGGACAAGTAGTTGACTTTGGCCCTCTATCATGAAATAAGTCAAAATTTGGTGCATCCCCCTGTAACACTACCTTAGACGTTAGCCTTGTAGGTACTAAGAGACAAAGAAGCAAGGGAAAGGGAAGCACATTCCATTCATCTCTTTGGCCACAGTGAAAAAAAGTACTTGCATAATGTGTAAATAGGTGCACAGAGAAACCAGACATTGATCACTGTCACCAGAGAGTGACCCATCACAACAGTAAGAGCAACACTGCCTGGAGGGGCATTCCAGGCGGTAAGCATGAAACACTGAATGCGCGAAAAATCTTTTGATTAGACCGAAGACTGGAGAAGGAGCTTCCTTTAAAGGGAAGGAGAAAGGACCAGCATATTAGCTTATTGTGATTGTATTTGACTGAAATCCTAATTGTTTCATATAGTATATATAGAAATACACAAATAAACTAGTATAAAGAAGAAACAATGCTGATACTAATATCAAGCTTTTTTAATCTTTTTTACTTAGGTTTAGAAAGAAAAAAATTCTGCCTACTTAACTGAAAGTCTATGATATCTTCTTATAATAGGAATTAAGTTTCTAGTGGTTAAATATCTGCTACCCTGTATAACATGGCTGGGAGAAAAATAAGCAAGTGTTCAACAAGAACATAAATAAATGGAGGATAAAAATATCTAACCAACTACACCATTTATATAAGGAATTAAAACTCACTTTTAAATGTTGCACACATTCCAGACATTCACTCTACATTTTATGCTTTCACAGGATTTGTGATAAGACTTTTTATGTGAATTTGTTACAACACACACTGTTTTAATAATATCATAGCTCACATCACTGAGAGTATCATAGCTCACAAATATTATTCATTTTTATGAGTTAACATAAAGGATTAAGTTTTCAAATCAGACAGAATCAGATCCAAAATGACTGATGTCCTTATTAGAAAAGAAAGAGAGCAGCATTAAAAAGGTCATGTGAACTCACAGTGAGAACGCAATCATCTGCACACCAAAGACAGAGATCTCAGGAGAAATCAAAGTATCAACAGCCTAACGTGTTATTTCTACCCTATAGAACTGTGAAACAATAAATTTCTATTGTTTAAACAACTCAGTCTGCAGTATTATATTTTGCTGTGGCATCTAGTCAACAAATATACTCACTGAAAGTATGTCCTAGGCTGACCATGAGATCAGAAGTATTAATCTGTTCTTTTTCTACGCTCTGTTCCTGCAGGCTTTCAGGTTTGTATTTTGCCATGTTGTTTATGAATCAAGTGTTTGAAAATTATTTATCTATCTTATATTATCATTTCTTGTAATACTGCCTCTGCTTGAAAGCTAGCTACTTCATTTAATTTCGGTTGCTTAAACCAGATAATAAATTTCTGTTGTTCAGTCTAATATTGTTCTATGGAAAGAAACCTCAGCAAACTAATAAACTCAATATTAAACTTTATTAATAATTTTAATAACTTAAGAAGTAAGATGTACAGGAAAAACAGAGTGAGGTCTGCTACAATCTGCTTGGCTCTCCAGGGCTTCCTTCTCACATTAAGCATATACTTTCTAGCCAGAATCATAGACAAGGTCTCTAACTTAAGTTGTGAGCTGTCTTACAAAACCAGGAGTGTTAAAATTATGAACCATCTGCATTTTATATCCCTAAGAGTTGTATAGCTGATGTGTCATTCTTATGGGAGGTATGGTTCATAAATCTATACTTTGTAGGTTTCTTTACCATCAGTTCAGTTCAGTCACTCAGTCGTGTCCAACTTTTTGCAACTCCATGAACTGCAGCACGCCAGGCCTCCTTGTCCATCACCATCTCCCAGAGTTCACTCAGACTCACATCCGTCGAGTCAGTGATGCTATCCAGCCATCTCATCCTCTGTTGTCCCCTTTTCCTCCTGCCCCCAAGTTATTATTTGCCTATTTATTATTTATACATACATTTTAGGTATTTTCACTATTTATATACTGAGTACATGTTCACTGAAAAATTAGAAAATATAGATAGCAAAAAAAAAGCATTG
Organism: Aepyceros melampus; assembly: GCA_006408695.1. Taxonomy (NCBI): domain Eukaryota; kingdom Metazoa; phylum Chordata; class Mammalia; order Artiodactyla; family Bovidae; genus Aepyceros; species Aepyceros melampus. Next base: position 472,413 of record SJXQ01010831.1, on the reverse strand, counting down.
GCAAAAGTAGTATTAACCCACTCATGTATAATTAGCCTGATATTTTCCTTATGTATAAACATAAGGTTTATTTACAAATATTATATTTTTGTTTCATAATCTGCTATTTAAAACTAAGATCTACTGTAAACTCATTTCCAGTCTGTTAAATATGATTTTACAACATAATTTTATTACATAGCATATATTACATTTATACTATATCATGATTATATACCAAATAAATACATATTTTTGTTGCAGTGCTTTATGAATTAAAAGCACTCAGTGATTCATCAAGTAATAAAATACACGTAATAAAATACATATTGAATGCATTTGGCCGTTTCTTTTTTGATTAAAAGAGAGTCATAAAATACAGTCAGCCAGTGATAGATACTTCGAAATGTCCACTGAAATTTATTTCCTCTTACTTCCTGGACATACACTCGAGTATCCCTTGATTCAAAATGTAGCCATTTGACTAATTTCTCACCAAAAAGAAGAAGAAAGGTAAGAAGAAATTTTGTGCTTCCTCTATTGCACTTATACTTCTACCTATTCATCCTCTTCCCTACCTGCTGGAAACCAGATAAGGAAGTAATCCAGTTTTGATCTTGCAGTTTTGACTACAATGCCCTAGGAGAAATCACAATGACTTAAAAGAAAATGGAGTTCCTGATTGGCTGAGGGGAGAGCTACTCCGTCAACCTCTGTCGTTCACTTTACGCCGCTGTATTACTGGGTAAGTCTTGCTTTACCCTAACTAATATTCCTCAGTGAAATAAGAATTAACTCCTGTACCACGGCACCTCTGCAGTGCACATTTGAACTTCCTCTTTCTGACTTTCCTGGTGGCTTAGACGGTAAAGTGTCTGCCTACAATGCAGGAAGCCCTGGTTCAATCCCTGGGTCAGGAAGATCTTCTGGAGAAGGATATGGCACCCCACTCCAGTTTCTTGCCTGGGAAATCCCATGGAAGGAGGAGCTGCAGTCCATGGGGTCGCAAAGAGTCAGACATGACTGAGCAACTTCACTTTAAACTTTTCTGATATCACTAAGTTTATGCATCAGTAACAAATACACTTTAATTTCCATTCCTGTACCTCCAGAAATCATTTAGAAATAAAGATACTCCTCATTTTGTTCATAGGGTCAAGAGAGCTCCTAAATGTTTTCTGCTTCTGAGGTTACTGAAATATCACAAAACGAGACAATACCCATCCTCTACCCAGCTAATTTCTCTGCTCTATTGTTGATGTCAGAGCATTTTTCACATTGTCATATAACTTTGTTACTCAAAGAACCTTTTAAATTATGGAATTAAGTTTCTTTTTTATATAAATACATAAATAAATGCTAGAGTTGTTAGAAAACTTGTCCAGCATCACAAAGGTAGCTTTTTGCAAAACTAGGATCAGAATTCATAAATCCTATTTCCTAATTAAGTATGCTAGTAAATTTTCATCTGCTTAAAAAATGAGTATGGAAAAGTGGAAGGAATTCTATCCCAACAATTCTAACCCTAAAATAATTACTTTCCCTATCTTCTTTTATGTCTAACTTATTCCAACGCACACAACTCATTCCATTCAGCCAGGCTAAATTTTAATTGATCAGTTTTTCAACAGTCATTTATTACATCAAGAGTACATTGATTAGTGTGTCAAGTGCTAAGAATAAATACTTAACAGAATACAGTTCCTGTCCTAAAAGAGATCACAGTTGGTAAATAACCAATTTACAGATGTACAATATGGATAATTATGGACTTACATGATTCAAGTCCTCCTTACCATCTTAAGGTCAGAAAAGCTTCCGGGAAAAAAAAAAAATGATATCAAATGTAAAAGAGTCAGAAAAGGGGAATAGAGAAGATGGGGGAAATCATCACCTTCAGGTTTAATGAAACTTGGGGGAAATACTAGCCTTCACCTTGTCCCTAACTCCCCAGGATCCTTGCCTACTCTCACCTTCCTCATATTCTCTTTCTCCTACTCCAATCCCCATTGTAGGCAACACAGTAATGCTGCTGCTGCTGCTGCTAAGTCGCTTCAGTTGGGTCCGACTCTGTGCGACCCCAGAGATGGCAGCCCACCAGGCTCCCCCGTCCCTGGGATTCTCCAGGCAAGAACACTAGTTTATAGCAATTGTAAACATTAAGATCCTATTCAAAGAAAATAACTAGGAAAAAATCTTTGTTTTATCCTGCATTTACATCTCTTTTTTACCATAGCATCAGCTCAGTTCAGTGGCTCAGTCGTGTCCGACTCTTTGTGACCCCATGAATCTCAGCACACCAAGCTTCCCTGTCCATCACCATCTCCCGGAGTTCACTTACACTCACGTCCATCGAATCTGTGATGCCATTCAGCCATCTCATCTTCTGTCACCCCCTTCTCCTCCTGCCCCCAATCCCTACCAGCATCAGGGTCTTTTCCAATGAGTCAACTCTTCGCATGAGGTGGCCAAAGTACTGGAGTTTCAGCTTTAGCATCATTCCTTCCAAAGAAATCCCAGGGTTGATCTCCTTCAAAATGGACTGGTTGGATCTCCCTGCAGTCCAAGGGACTCTCAAGAGTCTTCTCCAACACCACAGTTCAAAAGCATCAATTCTTCGGCGCTCAGCCTTCTTCACAGCCCAACTCTCACATCCATACATGACCACAGGAAAAACCATAGCCTTGACTAGATGGACCTTAGTCGGCAAAGTAATGTCTCTGCTTTTGAATATACTATCTAGGTTGGTCATAACTTTTCTTCCAAGGAGTAAGTGTCTTTTAATTTCATGGCTGCAGTCACCATCTGCAGTGATTTTGGAGTTCCCTCAAAAAAAGTCTGACACTGTTTCTACTGTTTCCCCTATTTCTTCTATTTCCCATGAAGTGATGGGACCAGATGCCATGATCTTCGTTTTCTGAATGTTGAGCTTTAAGCCAACTTTTTCACTCTCCTCTTTCACTTTCGTCAAGAGGCTTTTTAGCTCCTCTTCACTTTCTGCCATAAGGGTCTTTTAATTTCATGGCTGCAGTCACCATCTGCAGTGATTTTGGAGCCCAAAAAAACAAAGTCTGACACTGTTTCTACTGTTTCCCCATCTATTTCCCATGAAGTGATGGGGCCAGATGCCATGATCTTCGTTTTCTGAATGTTGAGCTTTAAGCCAACTTTTTCACTCTCCTCTTTCACTTTCGTCAAGAGGCTTTTTAGCTCCTCTTCACTTTCTGCCATAAGGGTGGTGTCATCTGCATATTTGAGGTTATTGATATTTCTCCCAGCAATCTTGATTCCAGCTTGTGTTTCTTCCAGTCCAGCATTTCTCATGATGTACTCTGCATAGAAGTTAAATAAGCAGGGTGACAATATACAGCCTTGACGTACTCCTTTTCCTATTTGGAACCAGTCTGTTGTTCCATGTCCTGTTCTAACTCTTGCTTCCTGACCTGCATGCAGATTTCTCAAGAGGCAGGTTAGGTGGTCTGGTATTCCCATCTCTTTCAGAATTTTCCACAGTTTCATTATTTTCTCTAAAAAATGTAATGGTGTAATGCTCAAAATATTGAGGCTTCTTGTGCATGAAGGACTATGATTTTCAAACATTGCTAAGCAGAGCCTAAAAGTTAATGAGGCATTCAATAATTTGCATAAATTTGAATATGAGAAAACTGAGGAAGCAAAGAAACCCACAGAGTGGTCTCTAGATTATGAATAGTCTTCTCTTCCAGTGTCAACAATTAAATAAGGAATATCTCTGATTGATAGTACAAAGGCAAATTATTGCACATACTGCTATACTTTGGAGAAAAAAAATCTTTTAAATATAGGTATTTAGGTTTATTGCATTTCATTAACACACATGTTATTTGCCCTAATATATTTCCATAAAATACAAAATAATTTTTCATAAATTAGAAACCAACATAGGATGAATATTTAAAATCTATATATTATAAATATAAAATGGTGACTTACAAAGCACCTAATGTGTTAATAAAATGTAGTCTTTTTTAAAAGACATTTTAACTATAATATTGAAATATCACTAGCCAAATGCACTGTTTTCAATATACTTCAAAATGGCCTAACAAAGTTTCAACTAAATATTATTAGGAACAAAATAGGAACATACCTAATTTTTCTTTTTTGCCTATTCCTATATTAATTTATTATTAATGAAGTTAAAGGACTTGTGCTACAAACAGATATGGAGCAAATTACTTTTAAAAAAGCTTTATTCTTATTGGGAGAAAAGTCTCCTAAATAATTTAACATTTAAGATTAGATTAAAATTAGATTAAGATTAAATTAGATCAACTGGTCATATTTAGGATATTCATATTTAACATAAAAATTACAAAAAGCCAAATATCATTAAAAATGCTTTGAGCTTAAAAACTAATAGGTAATGAGGGAATATATGCTAATCTTTTAAATAGGACAATATTGACTTTCAGAGTAATGATGTGTTTAAAGATACAGTTATTAAAAAGACTTCTTAAATATTAAACTCATAAGGAAGGAAAACTCTCAAGGTTTTCTGCTTCCACTGTTATAAAACATTAAAGCTCATGCTATTACTTCACAAGGAATAGTTTCAATACTTCATTGGGTTTTGCTTTTCCATCAGCTTAGTGTCACAGCAAATTAATAGATATCTAGATTGCTAAACTTAGTAAATATACAAATTTAAGTATAGGAAGTTAATAAACTTTTGTATTCTCAATGCTTTTATATGGTATGACATATACAATATATGTAAAACAGCTATTAATTCACTTTTAAATATAATATGATAAAAAAGAGTAAAGAAAAAAGTTCTAATTATTAATATGAACTATGTCTTATAGAAGGCATTCTCAACTAATAGAATTCAGATGTTTAAATTAAATTCTAAAATTATGATACTTCTCTGAGATAAAGGTATTCATTCAATTCCCAACTTTGCTCAACTAAATCTCTCACTTTCATCCTAGTGATGTGTTAACAAGCATATACTGTCTCTCAGGAAACACGTGAAGAATTCAATTCTTATTTTGTCCACAAAGAAGTTCCTTATAAACACCAAACTGGTGCTTCTCCTTCTTAAATTAAATTTCGAGAATTCCAGAAACAAAATCACATCTTTTGTTGGCATCAATTAATCTTTAATGGATTAAACTCTTAAAAGAATATCTTGCCCCATAGTTGATGTCTTTGACTGCATTTTGTATACCCTCTTTAAAAGTCGTATATGAGCCAGAAACCTTTCCGTGATGTATTTTGACCCATGAGAAGCTATGTGATTTACTGTCAAGACAGCTGCAACTACAGTGTGGTTTACATAATTTCCTTCCAAACAATACAGTACCTACATTTTAACTACTGGCTTCCATCTCATCTATCCTGGTCAATATTCTTGTCTGGGTTCTTTCTCCTAGAGGTTGGCATCTCCGGTCAGTCTGATTTCTCTAGAAGTATCCCTTCCTTTCCAGATTTTACTCAGTTTTCCTATTCCAAGTGCCCAACTCAAATTTAACTGTTCTCTTAGCTATTTGAGGCATCTACCCGTACTCTTTTATTAGTCAGACTACTCAAGAACATGTGCATTCCTTACTGAAGAAGTCCTGTGCATCTAATCTGCTTGTTATAATCCCGTGATATTTCTGCTATTTGGAGCTCATAATGTCACTGAATCCAAGTGACCTCTATAATATGACAGCATTTTGAGTTGTTAAAGGAATTGCCATTATTATTTAAATAACATTCATATATATGTTAATGTTAATCCTTCAATTCTCAAAAAAAAAAAAAAATAGCACATGTTCTTCAGTTTCCAACACTAATGAAACATATTTAGGATTATCAACAGCGACCTAGGGACAAGGTTCAGCATGCGTTTTCTTTAATTCTATTTGCTAAACATGTCTGGTTCTCTGCATTCTGAGCACATAGTAAGACTCCATGTTATTCCACCTCCAAAGTTAGGCATGGCCATATGACCCTTTTGGGCCTGTAAAATGTTAGCAAAAATGTTAATTCCAGACAGTAGCTTAAGAAGCCAATGTTAGATTCAATATTCTTCCTCCAGCTAGATGACAATGGAAAGAAGAGTTAAGAATCCCTGTCAAACTGGGTAACAGGTGAAAGGAGCCCCTGCTGACATGTTGGACATACAGTGTTAATGAGAAATAACCTTTTATTGGATTAAACTACCTAGATTTTAAAGATGTTTAATTCTACAGCATTATGTAGCCCATTTTGACTAACACAGCTACTAAAGACAGCCTGAATAAGTTAATTACACATATATACATATATATGTAACTAACATATATATATACTAACATATACTAACTTTATATATATATATATATATATATATATACACACACACACACAATCATTGATAGGCTTTACAATCTAATTTATACCTACTACTTTTAGCATGAAACAAAGTTCAGTGTTGCCACCTATTAATATTTAATTTCATAAAGAAAAATAAGCATTTTTTCCTATTTGTCTGAAAATAATTATGCAAACTTATTCTCCAAAACGTTATTATCCTCCCTTCTAAAATAATGGTGAAAGAGATCAAGGTCAGCCTATTTCAAATGCCTATAACAGAACTTCTTAGATCCTTGGCTGAATTGCAGTGTAATTATAAGAGCAGGATTCACAAACAGAACAAACATTTTTGAGAATCTATGTGTAGAGATAAAGTCAAATATTTAAGAACTTTTGTGCTAGTAAGCATTTTGTTTTTATCTTTGTTGCTAGATGTGTCAGGTAAAAGACCACACTTTGGAATGCTGTTGAAAATATGTGAAGTCAAGATCTAATAAAACAATTCTACATCTAACCAAAGATGAGGAGATGTAAGATTTATGGGTGCCTAAATATTCCCTTAAATCATAAATATGGCCCATTAGACTATACATGAAAAAGAATGAAATTTCTAACTCAAAGTCAAGTAAACTTTAAGTCAACAGCAGGGCATCATTAATCTCATATGTCCTTGCATCCTTTCCCATGCATGAACCATACTGCTAGATGCTAGCCCATTTCTCTCCATTCTGTCTGCTACTATCCCCTTCACACCAGCAACATCTCACACCTTGATTAATACAGAAGTCTCTGACTGGCTTTTGTGCAATGTAAACATTTCTATATTCATCTTGCCTGATCATCTATCATTGCAGACATCTCCTCTGGCATTCCTTTAAAAGATGGTCTCAGCTTTGTTCATATATCTTCCTGAAATTTTTCACTCACTAAATTTCATTCAAAACTTTAATGAAATCTGCCTCAGTGTATTAGTTTTAGTTCTGCTCAGTGTAGTCACACAAATTAAAATTATCTTTGCCATTTTAAATCTGTGAAGATCTTGCTTCCTGGAATCTCTTTCATATTTTAATTCTCCTAAATATTGCTCCATTCTCAATTAAATTTCATTTTTAATTTTTTTTTCCTAAGCACATTTCACTTGTCAACATCTCAATTAATAAATGACAGCAAAAGAGATAATTTCTGGAATGACAGTGTGAGAAGGTCTGGACTCCCTCCTCAGTGAAACAATCAAAACTATTGAAAAATATTAAAATAATACACTCAACTAAAGTGTCTGTAAATTGTCCTAACGGCATATTAGCCAAGAAGATCCTCTAAATTCAGTAGAAATTACAAGACTCTGTGACATTTAACCCACAATCCACTCCCTCCCCATCCTCCAGTGTGAAATAATAGGAACTCTACCCCTAAAGTTGCAGCCAAGAACGTAGTTTTCCTCTAACTCCCAGTGTAGGGTTGTGGTTTCTTCTTGGGAAAGTCAGAACCAACAATGTTTACAGTATAGACCCAGGCTCTGTGTTTCAACTCTACTCAACAAGAGCAGCTGAGAAGCCTGGGGCTCTCTTCTTGAGCCTCCTGTTAGGGGGCAGAAGGACCCTACCAAGCACTATAGATCTCTTATTGGAGCCCATATTGTCCTTGCCCAGTACCCTACCAATAAAGCTAAAGTGAAATTTTAAGAGAAGAGGGTGACTGGCTTTCTGGTATTTCCCTGAAATTTCATGTCTATTACTATTATCCAGGAATAAGATTTGTCTGATCCTATTGATGCAAATTCATTTAATAGTTAAAATTAAAAATCAACCTCTTGTGATTTAAATTGCTCCTGAATATTTCTTTCTATTTTTCTAGTCTACACATTATATTTTAACCTAACCCAAGAAAACTTTACTCTGTCTCTGCCATATTTTTCATGTTTATGTAATCACCCTAAGTGGTTTCTCATCTTCCTTTCCTCTCCATTTCCAGTGCAGGTATCATTACTTAGCTGCTCATTGTTTCTTACTAGCACAATTAAAATGAACTCTTTTAAGTTTATGCTTTAATATATTGTAGATATCTTTGCCAAATTAATCTTCCAGAGTCCATAAGGAGTCAATTTCCTCTAAGAAATCTTCAAAGTTTCTTCACTGCCCTTATCACTGCCCACAGAACAAAATTCTTACCCTTACTTTCTTTCTCCTGATAATGTGGCATAATCTCTCTTCTCCAATCTAATTCCCAACTGCCTACTGAATTATATATTAGGAGTTAATAAAGAACCACTTCCAGAAGACACGACTGACAAATCACACTTGCATGAGTTACAAATTTAAAAAAAAAAAAAAAAGCTGAGAATGGTGTAGTTAAAAAGCTTAATCTGTTAAAAGAAGTCACATATTGAGATTGTTATTATTTACCAATTTCTTGAAATTCTTGTTTAAACAAGTGTTAAAGAGAAAAATCCTTGTTTAATTTTGCTTAATTCAACCCTTGTTACTAAAAATATTTATTAAATATTGTAGACACTTAACAACATATTCCCAAAAAACTTTCCTACATAGCAATGCTTTGTAAATTCTTTTTGTCACAGTGCATTTTGTTGTAAATTGGAATGGGAGGGGGGACATGAAAGGGTAATTACAAAATGACTTAAATATTTTTAAGCCCAAAGAAAGTTTAAGACTCAAATATTTAAGGGGAGAAAATTACAGTTTTCAGATACTATATAAAAAAAAAACTTCGAGTCGTAAAAGATCACTACAAATGAACAGGGTTTTTTTTTTTTTTTTTTTTTTTTTTTTTTTTACTAAGGAAGGTATCTTAAAAGTATAAAGAAGATAAAACCACAGTTCAGCTCAAAAAACCTGTCTGTGCTGAATATCCACCACCCTATTTTTTCAATAAATAGAAAAAAGTTGTCATAAACATAATGCTATCATAAGCAAACAAGTTCTGACAAGCTAATTTAACTTAAGTAAAAGTAAAATATATTTTATAAAAACCCAGATCTTTGAGCTCATTCAATCTGATTTGCTATAATTTCAGAGCCTTAATTTCTTCCTCTATAACATGAAAGACTGGTCATGAAAATTTCAGATATTCCTCAAGCTATCACTCAAAGTAGATGTTTGTTCAAATAAATTAATTTATGTAATAATAGTATTATGAATGCCTAACATGTTGAGTCCTGAAAGCATGCAAAGACCTATACCAAATGCTATATGTGCTATATCTAATTTAATCCTCCCAAAAAACTTATGAGGTACTTCTATTTCCATTCATGTTATAAAGGCCAAAGCAGCACAAGAAGTTTAAGTAACTTTTCAAAAAGTCTAATGAGGAACTCAGGATCCTGAGCAATAGACTATGTTTCTTTGGTAAAAATGTCATGCTTGGAAAATAATGTAAATTATGTACAAGCAATTACAGGTACAGAGATATCACATGTAATATCTATGATGGCCCCTGGAAAGGAGAAGATTTTGTACTAAATATGAAAACTGTGAGGTGGCATGGAAAGTACATGCACAGGAAAACTTTGGTTTGAACCCCAGTTCTGCCAGAGCAAGTGCTGACGCCTAGCTCATTTCTCTTGCACCTATTTCATACTGTCTCCTGTGATTTTTCCCAAGATCACAGGCTTAACAGTTACCTGAAGTGATTATTTGTTTTAGAAATAACACTTACCTCATGTCTGGAGAGATTCACAAGTAGCTGCCTTACTAATTGAATTCTTATTTCAACCTAAACTCAATTTAAACTAAAACTTCATTTTAAAAAAATCTGTGACATCTTACAACTTTTACATCCTCACAAAACCTTCTGCAAACAAAAATCTCACCCCACAAATGATACTCATTTTCTTAATTTAAACATTTATTAATCTAATAATCAAAATTAATTATATCACAAAAAATCTATTACATGTACACATTTTTCTGCTACTATGTGTTTCTCAAGTGTTACTTGTTCAAACAGCAGGTCTCAAATCACCTTCCAAAATGCTTCAGGATCATTTGCATGTTTGTCCTAATAATACTAAGCAAAATGAAAAGCAGTTCAATTAGTATTATTTAGGGCCACTTTGATCTAAAGAAAACACCTTCAAAGAGTCATGCACTGTAATCGCTTTCTTCCAAAGTTCTTCTAATAAGGAATTAACCCAGAGGTAATACCATCATAAGTCATTAATAAAATCCAGTCGATTTCCTCACTTCAAGGCCCTCCTCCAACAGACTCAGGCCTTGAAATGGGAATGCAAGCATAAAACTTCAATATAATTCATTTGGTGGAAGTATGAACAATAAGAGGAACATAGACTGTGTGTTTCTTTAATTAAATAATCTTTATATAATGTTTAAAAGTTACATTCCATTTACAGTTATGACAAAATATTGGCTATATTTCCCACATTGTACTGTACATCCTTGTAGCCTATCTTACACCCAATATCTTGTACTCTACTTTCCCACCGATATATGGCCCCTCCAGCTTCTACTGGAAACTACTATTAATACTGTGTTCTCTTTATCTGTGATTTTGCTTCTTTTTTTTTGTTATATTCGCTAGCTTGGTGTATTTTTTTGATTCCACATGTAAACAGTATCCTACAGAAATTTGTGTTTGTCTGACTTATTTTGATTAGCATAATGCCCTCCAAGGCCATCCACAATTCTGCAAATGGCAAAATTTTGTTCTTTTTATGGCTGAGCAGTATTCCTGTGTGTGTGTGTGTGTGTGTGAGAGAGAGAGACACCTTCTTTTACAGACAATTAGATTGTTTCCATATCCAGGTGATTGTAAATAAAGCTGCTATGAACATTGGGGTGCATGTATGTTTCCAAATTAGCATTTTTGCTATCTTTGAATTAGTCTTTTTACTTTTTCCAGATATACCGAGGAGCAGAGTTTCTGGGGCATATGGTAGTTCTATTTTTAGCTTTTGAGAAACTTCCATATGTCTTCCACAATGGCTACACCAATTTAGATTCCCACCATCCGTAGGCAAAAATGTTCTCTTTTCTCCCACCATCAGTGTGCACAAGTATTCTCTTTTCTCCACATCCTCATCAACATGGCTTTTAGATGATAATCATTTTAACAGATGTTAGATGATATTTGTGGCTCTGATTTACATTTACCTGATGATTAGCAATGCTGAGTATCTTTTCATATGTCTACTGGCCATCTGTGTTTCCTCTTTGGAAAAATTTATTTTCAGTTTTTCTGCCTATTTTTCATTCAGTTCTTTGTTTCCTTGACATTGAGGTATATGAGCTATTGATATTGGATATTAATCTGTTACAGTCATATCATTTCCAAATGTTTTCATTCATTCAGCAGGTTGTCTTCATTTTATCAATGGTTTTCATTTGCTGTGCAAAAGCCTGGATTTAAGGAGAGCAACATTCAAATAGAGACTCTACCATTTCCCAGTTGTGTGACCTTAACGGTAAAAATGGAGATAATGGGACCTAACTCTGGTTTATTGTGAAGGTAAAATAAAATAAGGTACTAAAAGAAAAAAAAACAAACTTGTAAGTTTAGTGCTTGACATGGAATAGGCATCACCCGCCCCCACGGGAGTAATTAGTGACAAAATAAATAGGAAAAGAAGGATGATGATAATTCACTGCTTTCCAAACAAATTGCATTGTGTGGTGATTCATGGGGATTTTTTATTGCTGAATTTAGGAAAACAATAATTCAAGCCCTAATCTGAAGTATCATTTCTTAAGATTCATCTATCCATTCTTGGATCTGGGACTGGCCAAAGAGGTTTCAAATAAGTCCAACGTGATTTTTTGATGAAAGATAGTATTTTGCTCAAAGAGATCAGTAAAACTAGTATGCAAAACAAGAAGGATAGAAATAAGATCTAATGTCAGGGCATAAAGTAAGGGATAACTATCCAAGACACATAGTGATAACCACCCTTTTATCTTCACTCACCTCTTGCAGATTTCACTCTTGTCAGCCAGAAGCTGAAAGAGTAGAGCATCAATACTGCAGGTTACATAGCGTGTCTTTTATCTGTCCCTTTACCCATACAGTATGCTGGCTTTTGAGGACCGTTGGGGTCAAAAACTCCAAGAGTAGAAAGCTGATCTGACAATGTAATTGAAACTTTGTCTAAGCTACATAACTTTTGAGAATCCCAGTCTTTCCCAGCACCAAGTAAAGAATATTATATAAAATGTCCAGTTAGACAAGATGAGTACTGAGTAAACGCTTATTAGCAACAGGATCACTAACAATACAGAGCATTTTTCTGAGGATTATATTAAAAATACCATAAAAGTCTTAGGAAAACCTGACACATACTGAGCAAAGTTAACTTGTCGGGAGCCTCATTTAGCCATTACTGACAAAATGGAGGCACGGCCCCAGCCCCCTCTTCTCATTCCACAGGCATGGATCCCGGGATGAAGGAGTTAGACCTTGTAATTCTGACTTTTTTCATCCCCTCGGCTGAGTTGACTGAAAAGGAATATTAAGGTGCTTTTGTTCTTGAGACGAGCATGAGAAGGCACAAAGCCTTCTGCATAGGTGCTCAGAAAATATTCATAAAGTTAATCATTGACATTTGTTTAAAGACTTTTACAAAAGAGTGTTCCAGGATGAGAACATAGGCCGCAGCTTGAGACCACGGGAGGGATTGCTATCTGAAGCCAATATATGAGGAGAATGTTTATGGCAAAGGAGATTACTGAATTTCCATTCCATTCAGTCACTCAGTCGTGTCCGACTCTTTCCGACCCCATGAATCGCAGCACGCCAGGCCTCCGTGTCCATCACCAACTCCCCGAGTTCAATCTCACATCCATTGAGTCCGTGATGCCATCCAGCCATCTCATCCTCGGTCATCCCCTTCTCCTCCTGCCCCCAATCTCTCCCAGCATCAGGGTCTTTTCCAATGAGTCAATTCTTTGCATGAGGTGGCCAAAGTACTGGAGTTTCAGTTTTAGCATCATTCCTTCCAAAGAAATCCCAGGGTTGATCTCTTTCAGAATGGACTGGTTGGATCTTCTTGCAGCCCAAGGGACTCTCAAGAGTCTTCTCCAACACCACAGTTCAAAAGCATCAATTCTTCAGCGCTCAGCCTTCTTCACAGTCCAACTCTCACATCCATACATGACCACAGAAAAAACCATAGCCTTGACTAGATGGACCTTAGTCAGCAAAGTAACGTCTCTGCTTTTGAATATATTATTTAGTTTGGTCATAACTTTTCGTCCAAGGAGTAAGCGTCTTTGAATTTCATGGCTGCAGTCACCATCTGCAGTGATTTTGGAGTCCCAAAAAATAAAGTCTGACACTGTTTCTACTGTTTCCCCATCAATTACCCATGAAGTGATGGGACCAGATGCCATGATCTTCGTTTTCTGAATGTTGGGCTTTAAGCCAACTTTTTCACTCTCCTCTTTCACTTTCAACAAGAGGCTTTTTAGCTCCTCTTCACTTTCTGCCATAAGGGCGGTGTCATCTGCACCACCCTTTTCATCTGAAGTTATTGCTATTTCTCCCAGCAATCTTGATTCCAACTTGTGTTTCTTCCAATCCAGCATTTCTCATGATGTACTCTGCATGTAAGTTAAATAAGCAGGGTGACAATATATAGCCTTGACGTACTCCTTTTCTTATTTGGAACCAATCTGTTGTTCCATGTCCAGTTCTAACTATTGCTTCCTGACCTGCATATAGATTTCTCAAGAGGCAGATCAGGTGGTCTGGTATTCCCACCTCTTTCAGAATTTTCCACAGTTTATTGTGATCCACACAGTCAAAGGCTTTGGCATAGTCAATAAAGCAGAAATAGATGTTTTTCTGGAACTCTTTTGTTTTTTCCATGATCCAGCAGATGTTGGCAATTTGATCTCTGGTTCCTCTTCTCATGATGTACTCTGCATAGAAGTTACATAGCAGGGTGACAATAGACAGCCTTGACATACTCTTTTTCCTATTTGGAACCAGTCTGTTGTTCCATGTCCAGTTCTAACTCTTGCTTCCTGACCTGCATACAGATTTCTCAAGAGGCAGGTCAGATGGTCTGGTATTCCCATCTTTTCAGAATTTTCCACAGTTTGTTGTGTTCCACACAGTCAACAGCTTTGGCATAGTCAATAAAGCAGAAATAGATGTTTTTCTGGAACTCTCTTGCTTTTTCCATGATCAGCGGATGTTGGCAATTTGATCTCTGGTTCCTCTGCCTTTTCTAAAACCAGCTTGAACATCTGGAAGTCCATGGTTCACATGTTGCTGAAGCCTGGCTTGGAGAATTTTGAGCATTACTTTACTAGCATGTGAGATGAGTGCAATTGTGCGGTAGTTTGAGCATTCTTTGGCATTGCCTTTCTTTGGGATTGGAATGAAAACTGACCTTTTCCAGTCCTGTGGCCACTGCTGAGTTTCCATATTTGCTGGCATATTGAGTGCAGCACTTTCACAGCATCACCTTCCAGGATTTGAAATAGTTCAACTGGAATTTCATCACTTCCACTAGCTTTGTTTGTAATGATGCTTTCTAAGGCCCACTTGACTTCACATTCCAGGATGTCTGGCTCTAGCTGTGTGATCACAGCATTGTGATTATCTGGGTCATGTAGAAGGTGTCTGTCTTTGAAATAGCCAGGGGTATATCAGAAAGTGTAATACAGTAGTTGAAGTTTTATATTTCAGGCTTGCCTGAAATTAGCTTTGTAATTTGTAAATTATTCAGCTTTGTAATCTTGGGCAAATTCTCTTATCCTCCCTTTCTTTTTCTGTAAAATGGGGCTAAGTGGGGACGTGAATATTGAATGAAATTATACCTGCACTGGTGCTTGGACCGTCAGCACTCAACGTTAAAATAGACTGTGTTATTTACTATCATTGTAACCATTTGCCCTAGGCTGGGCTACCCCACGCCGGAGGTCAGGGGCGGCGGCCAAAAGGAGCAACCCCAGTCCAAGGAGCAGCAGCTGCGCAGGTGCAGGAGGGCCAAGAGGAGCTACTCCACGTTCAAGGTCAGGAGGGGCGACCTCGTCCAAGGTAAGGAGCAGCAGCTGCGCTTTGCTGGAGCAGCCGTGAAGAGATGTATTCTTCACATAAGTTAAATTAACAGGGTGACAATATACAGCCTTGTCATGCTCCTTTCCCAATTTTGAACCAGTCAGTTGTTCCATGTACAGTTCCATCTGTTGTTTCTTGAGCAGCATACAGGTTTCTCAGGAGGAGGTAAAGTGGTCTGGAATTTCCATCTCTAAGAATTTTCCAGAGTTTGTTGTGATCCACACAGTCAAAGGATTTCACATAGTCAATGAAGAAGAAGCAGATGTTTTTCTGGAATTCCCTTGCTTTCTCTATGATGCAGTGAATGTTGACAATTTGATCTCTGGTTCCTCTGCCTTTTCTAAACCCAGCTTGTATATCTGGAAGTTCTTGGTTCATTTACTGCTGAAGCCTAACTTGAAGGATTTTGAGGATAACCTTACTAGCAGGCAAAATGAGTGCAATTGTATGGTAGTGTGAACATCCTTTGGTATTTCTATACTGTTGGTCAAATTCTGTATAACTAAATTTTCCTCCATATTATTTTAAAATTGGAGAGTCTGGTGAAAGAGACTATTTATTGTACCTGAATGAGTGGCTATTTTGTTGAGTTAAGATAATTCTGATTTAGGCATGATGATTAAAATCTGTGATGAACATGTATATACTCAGGGTTTCTCAGCCTTGGCACTGCAGACACTTTGGACTGGATGCTTTTTTTAAAAAAAAAATTGTAGGTAGTTATTCTCTGCATTTGTGGGATATTTTAGCAGAATCCCTGGCCTCTATGCACCAGCTGCCAGTAGTTATCTTCCCCACCCCCATTTGCAACAACTAGACAACACTGCTATAGCTGAGAACCACTAATATATACATTTTTTTTCTTAAATTTTTAAATTGAGGTTTAGTTGATTTACAGTGTGGAGCCAATCTCTGTGTACAGCAAAGTGACTCAATTACACACATGGACATTCTTTTTTTTATATTAGTTTCCCTTATGGTTTATTACAGGATATTGAATATAGTTCCCTGTGCTATAAGTAGGACCTTGATGTTTCTCCATCCTATACACAATAGTTTACATTTGCTAATCCCAAACGCCCAGTCCTTCCCTCCTCACCCCTTCTCTCCTTTGGCAATCAGAAGTTTGTTCTCTGTGTCTGTGAGTCTGTTTCGTAGAGAGGTTCATTTGTGCCATATTTTAGATTCCATATATGAGTAATATCACGTGGTATTTGTCTTTCTGTTTCTGACTTACTGCACATTAGTATGCTAATCTCTAGTTGCATCCATGTTACCGCAATGGCATTATTTTGTTCTTTTTAATAGCTGAGTAGTATTCCCTTGTATATATGTACCACATTTTCTTTATCCATTCATCTAGTGGTGGATATTTAGGTTTTTTTTAAATGTATTTTGGCTATTGTAAATAGTGCTGCATGTATCTTTTTGAATTATACTTTTGTCTAATTATATGCCCAGGAGTAGGATTACTGCATCATATGGTAATTCTATTTTTAGTTTTCTGAGGAATCTCCATATGGTTTTCCATAGTGGCTGCACCAAGTTACATTCCCACCAACAGTGTCAGAGGGGAGAATAGCTAATATATATTTGAACATCATGGCCACATTACATCTTATCCAATTTAATATGTGCAATATTGATCTGGTTTCCTAGTCAATCTCACCTTTCACTTTAATTGAAGCAAGTAAGCCTACTTTAGTTGTTTATTCTTTGGAGAGGGAGAGGGGGGTGTTTAACATCTATTTATAAGAGCTTAAGAAATTGTATTAATACCTAGCAACTTAAACTAGTGACTCTAAGCACTCTAAATAGTTCTATCACGGACTAACATTTTAGTACAGGGAATGGAAGCAGTGAAGAAAATTGAGAAAGGAAAGAAATGAATTAGGCCAAAATGGCTTTAGTGCTCATCATCTTAATTTTAGGGATGATGTTGGAGTTTGAGGGGGCGAACTGGGGAGGAAGAGATCAGTCTTTTGGCCAGTTCCTCTTAAGGAGCCATTTCTTTCTTCTTGCACCACTTCTAATGTTCCATCAGCTTCACCTCCAGTTCTTAAAGGAATGTTCTGGTTTTCCTGAGGCCCTAGGTCATCCCTGCTTCTCATTATGTATCACTATGGTCAAGGATGTGAATCTTAGGCCTTAGGCCCTTCCCAGGTCCACTTGTGCAGTCCTTTGAAGATACTAGGCATTTCTAGCTTTCAGAATCGAGACACTCTGAGAGCTTGACTATCAGAACTTGACTGATTTGCTGACAACAGCCCTGGTACAAATAGTTTTCAACAGCAGTTATTTTACTGAGCTGAACTTTCTGAACATATCAGATCATTACTCTTAAGTACAAATACGTAGTCAGTGAAGTAACGGGGCATAGCCTGTATTGGATTTTGATAGTTCTGGCATTTGGTTCAGCAGTAGCTTGACCCTGAGTTAATTAGTCTGGCAATTCCTGCTGGCTGTTTAATCAAAATACTGCAACTTTCAACTTCATTAGTAATTTAGTTCATTTGTCTTTATTATGATTCCATGATTATTTCTGGTTGAAAGACTAGTATTTTTGATAACTGTAATATTAGTGATGAATAGCAACAATAATGTCTGTGTAAAGAATATGCATTAGTAGATCTAAAATAACATCATGGGCTTTAAAAGTAGATTTCTAAAGGAAAGACAATTGTGACTGTTTCTCTAACATGCAACCTATCTTTCCTATCTTGATAATTTAACTCATCATCAGTGACATGAAAACATTCAATCCAAGCGGAGAAAAAAAAAAAATTTTGTCCCCAAGATAGTTTTAATAATTTTGAAAATTGTACAAATAACTTTATAAGAAGTACAGGATTTTTTAAGAGATGCTCCTCCAATACACTGTTCCTTAACAAATTGGTCACTTATATTTTGCATGGTTTTTTTTTTCCAGTCTTGTTTGCATGCATAACCAATTTTGTGTGTTGCAATTACAGTGTAGATTCGATTTTGTATTCTGCTTTTTTCACTTAGCATTATTCTTCCATAATAATTTAAAGAGAGTTTTATTTATGGTTATTTCAAATATAGAGAATATAATTTTCTAAACTGTACTTAAGTGCTCAATTTAAATATTTTAATGGCCAGCCCAAATCATCAAATGTATTCTAGATAAGCGTATGTTACAGTTAATGCTTAACATTGCAGGAAGCAACTAGCATATACATTAGATTAAAGTCAAATGTCATATGCAAGTGGAAATGAGGACATAACAGGCTGGTTGTCTTTATGTATTTGGAAATTTTTCTACACTGAGATGTACTTCTAGAATTGGTCGGTCTGGCTGCTAAGTTTTCATGCCCTGAACTAATTCAGCCAGTTGTAAAATTGTACCTTTCTGCAGATGACTTCACATGTGCACCTCATTTATACTTGAACTTGCTATGATTCAGATAGCATTATCCTAAATGATGTTAAGAAATTGTTCATTTTCTGTGTCAGCGAAAAATGAGGAAAGGCCAACTACATTTTGCCTGAAGAGAGTCATGTCAGAACTGACATCTTGGCAGATACAAAAATGCAAGTGAGATATTTTAACAGGGCATACTAAAACTAATGAACTGAGGACCGATATACACTTCTCCATTGTCTTAAAGTGGCGTCTGCTGAAATTTACAAATGCTAAAAGACACGCTTTATTAGTTGCTGTGGGAGTCCTCTTCCATTTTAGTTTATCAGTTAAAAAAGAAACGTGTTTTCCTTTTGTGTAATTTTTAACCCTTATATTAAAATGTGGTGTGAGAAGATGGATTTAGAAAGTAGTTGTTCTGATGCAAAATGCAACTGAGAAAATTGATTATTTACTTGTCTCTGTGTGCTGATTAAGAGCTTCCCTGGTGCCTCAGATAGTAAAGAATCTGCCTGTAATTCAGGAGACCCTGGTTTGATCTCTGGGTTGGGAAGATCCGCTGGAGAAGGGAATGGCTACCCATTCCGATATTCTTGTGGGAGAATTCCATGGACAGAGGGGCTTGGAGGGCTACGTTCCATGGAGTCACAAAGAATCAGACATAACTGAGGGACTCACACACACATACACACATGCATGTGCTTATTAAAGAAAAAAATCTGAACAATGGAATTTTTGCTTGACAAAGCAAGTAGCCAATCAAGAGGTCTTTCGTAAGCAATAAAGTGCTTAATCTAAAAGACTAATATGATATTTGGATATTTAAAAATTATAGGTTATATGAGGACTCCCCTGGCCTTCCAGTAGTTGTGACTTTGCCTTCCAGTGCAGGGGATGTGGATTAAACCTGTGGTTGGGGAGCTAAAATCCCACATGCCTTGCTGCCAAAAGGCCAAAACATAAAACAGAAGAAATATTGTAGCAAATTAAATAAAGACTTTTAAATAATGGTCCACATCAAAAAATCTTTTAAAAAATTATTGGGTTATATGCAAGAGCTAGGGAAGACTATTTCCACTTAATCCACTGTCTTTTAGGCTCTTATTAACCTGCGGTGTTCAATTTTAATTTCTATATTTTCAAGGTTTTTTTTACTCAGAGAATTTAAGGAAGGAAGGTAGAATTGATGAAAGAGATATCAATTGGAAGATTAAATTTGATTGAGTTGTTTTTTCTTGGAGGAGAAACTAAGATGTTTACTTATTACTTTATTTAGGTGTATCAGTTATTATTACAGTCAGCAAGAGCTATTTCAACTAGTCATCTCTACTTATTTAGAACAGACATTCTCAAAGTATGGCCCCCTGGCCAGTGTGATCAGCATCATCTGGGTATCTGTGAGAAATTGCAAATTCTTAGGGCCCACCCCTGACGTCGGAAACTCTGCCTGTGGAGCACAGAAATTGGTTGTAACTAACCTTCCAGGTGAGTTTGATGCAAGCTAACATTTGAGAACTAATGTTTTGTGTTTCAGGGGAAAGAACAGATCCTAAACATAGGGATACATTTTGAAAAAAAGAAAAGGATGAATGAGTTTGAGCTCAAGAAGAATCCAAGTATGTGGCTATATTGTAGTAGTATATTAAAGGAAGTTTTGTATTTCTCATAGTGTAGGTACTTAGAAGAGAAACCAAGAATTGCTTTATTGAACCAGGTTCATGCGGTCA
Organism: Aepyceros melampus; assembly: GCA_006408695.1. Taxonomy (NCBI): domain Eukaryota; kingdom Metazoa; phylum Chordata; class Mammalia; order Artiodactyla; family Bovidae; genus Aepyceros; species Aepyceros melampus. The sequence continues at coordinate 451,962 of SJXQ01010831.1, read as the reverse complement.
AACAAGACCACTCTGTGCTCCATATTCAGTCATGTGTGCAGACAGACAGCGGCTTCCCAGGTGATGCTAGTGGTAAAGAACCCACCTCCCAATGCAGGAGAGGTAAGAGATGCAGGTTTGATCCCCGGGTCAAGAAGATCCTCTGGAGGAGGGCATGGCAATTCATTCCAATATTCCTGCCTGGAGAATCCCATGGACAGAGGAGCCTGGTGGGTTACAGTTCATAGGGTCTCACAGAGTTGGACAAGACTGAAGCAACTTAGCAGACAGGCAGGCAGACAGACAGCTTAGTTTCTCGAGGCTCCCTCAGTGGAAGAGGCTTGTCAGCCAAACAGCTTAACTCCATCATTGCTTTATTGACATGTAGAACAATTTGCATATCGCTGTGTATATTCTTCTCAACTCCCTCCTCTCAAGATGCCCGCACGGCCTGTATAATTTCCATCCACTTTTAAAAAAAGGATACTAATAAAAATTAATTAAAAAATTAAATTAATTAAAAAAGGATATTTACTTATTTATTTTTGGTGGTGCTGGGTCTTTGTTGTTGCTCGCAGGGTCTTTCTTTCATTGTGGAGAGCAGGGGCTACTCTCTAGTTGGAGTGTGTGGGCTTCTCATTGCAGTGGCTTCTCTTGTTGCGGAGCACAGGCCCGAGGAGGCTCAGGCTTCAGTAGCTGTGGGCTCAGTAGTTGCGACTCATGGGCTCTAGAGCAGACTCAGTTGTTGTGGTGCATGAGCTTAGTTGCCCTGTGGTGTGCGGGATCTTCCTGGACCAGGGATCAAACTGGTGTGCCCTGCATCGCAAGGCAGATTCTTAACCACTGGACCACAAGGGAAGCCCCATCCACTTGTTTTGAGAAAAAAGCAGTATTGAATCTGGAGCTATAAAACTAATTTGTCTTTTAAATTCATTCCCTCTCTTTGATTCTATAAAATAACATCCTTGGTGTAAAGCTTTGAAAATGAAAAAAGATACTCTTAGTCAAATGCAAAGTGGAACTGTAAAAAACATTTTCTCTCAACTTTTTTTGTTTCAAGTTTGGAAAGATACTGGCCCAAAGATGAGAAAAGAGATGACATTTCCTCCACTAGTTTACTCGGGGCTTCTGGGTTTATTCAAGAAAAATGGTTTACATGCTACTGGCAGCTACTTGAGGTTCTTGATGACTGGAAGATGGCACAGTGAGGAAGGATAAGGGATATCCATCCTTTATCTTGGGCCTACTGGTTACAAACTCTTGAAGGACAAGACCATGTGTTTCTTCTCTGTATTTGCAGTATCTCAGGGTCCAGCTTGAGGTGCTGCAGCCAGGAAATCAGACAGTATATCATTTGTGAACAAGTTTAATAGGGCTTGATGAGAGTCAGGAAAAGTCTAGTCTGTCTACACCACTTAAATTTATAGCCTGCTCACCAGCTCTGGGCGTCTTCCCCAGTGGCTCAGTGGGTAAAGAATCTGCCTGCAATGCAGGAGATTCAGGAGACTCAGGTTCGTTTTCCTGGGTCAGGAAGCTCTCCTGTGGAAGGAAATGGCAGCCCACTCCAGTATTTTTGCCTGAAAAATCCCATGGAAAGAGGAGCCTGGTGGGCTACAGTCCATGGGTTTGCAAAGAGTTGGACACCATAGAGCACCATGCCCTGATTCCCCTCCCTGTTTTATTTTTCCCCAGAGCAGTGATATTTTCAACATTTTAAACAATTTTTTATTTATTAGGTTTTTAGACTTTTAATTTTGTACTGGAGTATAGCCAATTAACAATGATGTGATAGTTTCAGGTGAACAGCCAGGGGGCTCAGCCATACATATACACGACTGCCAGCATTCTTTGTCATTTTTTAATTTACTTTATTTTTGTTTCCCGCAATACACATGAGGAGAAAGATTTTTTTTTTTTGATTGGTTCACTGATTGCACAGGAGGTGCAAGAGACTCAGTTCAATCCCTGGGTCAGGAAAATTCCCTGGAGGAGGAAATGTTAACCCATTCCAGTATTCTTGCCCAGAAAGTTCCATGGACAGAGGAGCCTGAGGGGGCTACAGTCCATGGGGTCACAAAAGAGTCAGACATTACTGAGCACAAGAATAGGACATAGGGTAATTGTGTCTCTTACAATTGTAGGTCTCTCCCATAACAAAGCTTTTCCAAGCAAAGACTAGAACAGTGCTTCTCAAAGTGAGATCCTTGGATGAGCAGCCTGAGCATTACCTGGGGAATTGTTATATATGAAGAATGAAATCAGAAACTCTGGGGTGAGACCCAACAATCTGAGTTTTAAAGAGGTCTCCAGATGATTCTGGTACCTGCTCAAATTTGAGAACCACTGTGATAGAGGATCATCAAAAAAGCAAGAGAGTTCCAGAAAACCATCTACTTTTGCCTTACTGATTATGCCAAAGCCTTTGACTGTGTGGATCACAAAAAACTCTGGAAAATTCTGAAAGAGATGGGAATACCAGACCACCTGACCTGCCTCCTGAGAAGTCTGTATGCAGGTTAAGAAACAACAGTTAGAACTGGACATGGAACAACAGACTGGTTCCAAATCGGGAAAGGAGTATGTCAAGGCTGTATATTGTCACCCTGCTTATTTAACTTATATGCAGAGCACATCATGAGAAATGCTGGGCTGGAAGAAGCACAAGCTGGAATCAAGATTGCAGGGAGAAATATCAATAACCTCAGATATGCAGATGACACCACCCTTATGGCAGAAAGTGAAGAAGAACTGAAGAACCTCTTGATGAAAGTGAAAGAGGAGAGTGAAAAAGTTGGCTTAAAGCTCAACATTCAGAAAACGAAGATCATGGCATCTGGCCCCATCACTTCATGGCAAGTAGATGGGGAAACAATGGAAACAGTGTCAGACTTTCTTTTTTGGACTCCAAAATAACTGCAAATGGTGACTGCAGCCATGAAATTAAAAAGCACTTGCTCCTTGGAAGATATGCTATGACCACCTAGACAGCATATTAAAAAGCAGAGACATTACTTCACCAACAAAGATCCATCTAGTCGAAGCTATGGTTTTTCCAGTAGTCATGTATGGTTATGAGAGTTGGACTATAAATAAAGCTGAGTACTGAAGAATTGATGCTTTTGAACTGTGGTGTTGGAGAAGACTCTTGAGAGTCCCCTGGACTGCAAGGAGATCCAACCAATCCATTCTGGAGATCAGCCCTGGGATTTCTTTGGAAGGAATGATGCTAAAGCGAAACTCCAGTACTTTGGCCATCTCATGTGAAGAGTTGACTCATTGGAAAAGACTCTGATGCTGGGAGGGATTAGGGGCAGGAGGAGAAGGGGACGACCGAGGATGAGATGGCTGGATGGCATCCTTGACTCAATGGACGTGAGTCTGAGTGAACTCCGGGAGTTGGTGATGGACAGCCTGGCGTGCTGCGATTCATGGGGTCACAAAGAGTCAGACATGACTGAGTGACTGAACTAATTAATCACAAACTAAGTATCACAAACTCAAAAAACACTAATTTATTACCTTACAGTTCTCAAAGTTCTGAAATGTTCTTCCCTGGGTTAAAAATAAAGATGGTGGCAGGGTTGTGTTTCTTTAGGAGACTTGAGGGAACCTTGACTGGTCTCTTCTGCTATGCAGGGCACCATATTCACAGGTTCCAGGAATTAGGGCCTGAGCATCTTTGAGGGACCATTATTCTGCTACCACAGTGTTCATTAGATAGAATAAAATACTAGGCAGCTCATGTCTTAAAAATGGATGACTTCAGAATGTCAAAGCAATTGTTTGAAGAGTAACAAAAAGCAGCAATCACCGAGAGTTAGAAAGAGGGCCTTTAAGATCTATTAAAAATCCATTAGAAATGAAACATTTTATGTAGTCAGTAATAAAAAAGATAGACAGTCATATCTACTGTATTTATCGTGGTTGAAGCTAAGGATCAGTTCTATGAGCAGGTGGGATGGGTTACTTCGGGGTGAGCTGGGATTATTTAAGTGGTGCTTACAGACTCCCCAATGTAAAATGCCTCTATTGACAACATCAGCAACTCCTTATCGGAACATGTTTATCTTTAAAGTAGAGAAATATCTAGAGAGGTCCAATTCTCACTAAGGACTGAGCCAATTCTTTGCTTCAAACATAATTTATATGTGAAATTCCATTAAAGTGGACTTGACTGATTGCCTGGAAGAAGTACAAACACAGATAGGAAAGGCACTGTTTACTAACAGTATGAAGCTTAGCTTTCTTTTCTGTAAAATCCAGTTAATTATTTTGACATCATCACATTATTGTGCGAATTAAAAGATATAATGTATCTAAGACACATTGCAAAGCTGGGAACACAGTTAATTGTTCAATTAGTGCTAGCTACACTTAGTGTATTATCTTCATTATTACTTTTTAGTCTGATCCTCTTTGAGGACGGTAAATAGGAAGGCTATTGCCTTTCTTTTTGTTGGTGGTGATGGATTTCAGAGGCTCGATGGATGCAATCATTTTTATTTAGCAGTACATTGGCAACTCCATTTCCCCTCAGCTTTTCTGGTAGCTCAGACGGTAAAGAATCTGTCTACAATGCAGGAGACCCAGGTCTGATCCCAGGGTCGGAAAGATCCCCTGGAGAAGGGAATGGCTACCCACTCCAGCATTCTTGCCTGGAGAATCACATGGACAGAGGCACCTCGGGGACTAAAGTCCATGTGGTTGTAAAGAGTTGGACGCAACTGAGTGACTAACACTCTCACTCTGGGCAACTCCATATCCCCTCTAGCTTATTTCCTGAGTCTTGATGGGCACTGAGAAGATGAGGAAGAACTCCATGAACAGGGAGGGCAAAAGATCCAGAAATGAAGTTCAGGACAGGCCTATATGAGTTACAATTTTTTCCTGCAATTTAAGGGTCAAAGTAGACCACCCACTAGCTGATTGGGCCTTGTCTTCGTACCGTGCCTCCCATATGCTAAGTGCTCAGTACATGTTGATTGTATGAATGAATTCTGTCCCTCCCTGGAGACTCATCCTGCATCCTCAGGTCATAGACTCCTTGTGGCTAAACAGAAATTTGTGGGACCCCAACTTCTGCCTTCAAGTCCCCAAGACAGCACATCATCACTTATGCACTTTCTTGATAAAGTCTTTCCTAAGATCTCCAGGACAGAATTTGCTACTTTCCTACTATACCTTTGGTTCATACACATTCTAGATAATTAATAAAGACCTGCTGTATAGCACAAGAAACTGTACTCAGTATTCTATAATAATCTATATGGGAAAAGAACTTGAAAAAGAATGAATATATGTATATGTATAACTGAATCACTTTGCTGTATACCTGAAACTAATACAACATTGTCAATCAACTATACTCCAATATAAAATAAAAATTAGAATAAAACAGTATTTGTTTAGTTAACGAAAATGAATGATGAACAGTTTCACTAGGTGAGTTTAGTTGTAGGAGTTTAGGCTACAGTGTGGAAAGGATGATCAGTATGGATGATAAAGTTCCCAGAACCAGATGAAGTAGACGTCTGTGAAGCAGGGCTGAAGTCTCAGAAGATGAAAGTGTGACCTGCGTGTTGCTTGGCAGTGGTGCTGCTGCTGCTGCTAAGTCGCTTCAGTAGTATCTGACTCTGTGCGCCCTCAGAGATGACAGCCCACCAGGCTCCCCCCGTCCCTGGGATTCTCCAGGCAAGAACACTGGAGTGGGTTGCCATTTCCTTCTCCAATGCATGAAAGTGAAAAGTGAAAGTGAAGTCGCTCAGTCGTGTCCGACTCTGTGTGACCCCATGGACTGCAGCCCACCAGGCTCCCTGTCCCTTGGATTCTCCAGGCAAGAGTACTGGAGTGGGTGACAAAGCTGATAAATAGAGAGGATAGGCTTTGAAAGAAGAGAGGTGGAGGAGAAAGCTTGGAGGCCAAAATGAGAACAAGGAGTACACAAATGAGAACAAGGAGTACACGGAACCATCCTTCCTTCAAAGGAATGTCAACAAGAAGACACTGGATGGAGGATAATGGAGGGACCATGAGGTCGAGGACACCATCTTTGCAAGAGGAAAATGTCTATGTTTTTACTCACTTGTGTCTCCTTCTTGTTTCAGAGGAAGGTGTCATGCTGTCTCATTTGAAGGTCAATTCCTCCACAGGCGGTAGTGATGTCTTGCCCTCTCCTGTCTCTATTCCACTGATTATATACCTGTCTTCCAGGTTAATCTTCTGTTTCGCTCTTGCTCCTTCTACTTCCAACAAGTATTCCTTACTGCTTCGCAAGTCTTCCTTAGTCTAAAATTAGCCCTTTCTTTGATCTGGCCCTTTCAGTCCTTTCGGCACTGGGTCTTCACTGTGGGACAAGGGCTTCTGGTTGAGGCACGCGGGCTTGCTCTAGTTGCAGGGTGTGGGCTTCTGTCTTGCTGCAGGGCACAGGTTCTCAAGCATGGGCTCAGCAGTTGTGGTCTGTGGACTTAGCTGCTTTGAGGAATGTGGGATCTTAGTTCCCTGACTAGGGATTGAACTGGCCTCCCCTGCATTGGGAGGTGGATTCTTAACCATTGGACCACAAGGGAAGTCCCTCAACATCACTTAAAAAATATTATTCATTTATTTTTAAAATGTTTATTTTTAATTGAAGGACAATTGTTTTGTAGTGTTTATTGGTTTCTGCCATATATCAACATGAATCAGCCATAAGTGTATATATATCCCCTCCCTATAGAACCTCCCTCTCTTCTCCCACACATCCCATCCCTCTAGGTTGTCATAGAGCATTGGTTCTGTAGCTTCGGTTTTAATTCTGGTTACTCCTTTATTGATAGTCTGGTTGTCTACATTCCTGCTTCCTTTTCTTCACCACTAACTTTTCCAGTTTGGTGGCACTGCTGTGCTGAATCAGTTTGCTTACCCACTGTCCATTATCTCCTTATCACAAATTACAACATGATTTCTTAGGCCTCAAACCTTTAAACCCCTCTGAAGCACTCCAGGCTTTTTGCCAAAATACAATTATCACCATTTCTGTTTAGAAATACTCTCCATGTTAGTTAATTAATTAAACACACATTTGAGTGCTACCATGGGCCAGCACCATCCTAGGGAAAAAAATGGTGATCAAGAACTAAATCTTTGTCCCTGGTGGAGGATAAAGCTTAACTGGGGAGTGAGACAGTTAATTGACTACATAACAGGGTTAGGAGCTACCAAGGAATCCTCCACGAGGGGGACATGACATCATGGGGCTGGGAACGGCAAGGCTGCTCCAGCAAAATGTCACTTATGTGGAGACCTGAGGGATGTGTAGGAATTCACCAGGCTAAGAGGAAAATGGAAGTGTTTAAGCAAAGAGCAATATGTTCAAACTGCCTGTTGTAGGAGGAAGTGTGAAGAGCATGAGAGACTAAAAAAAAAGCCCTGTTGGTTGGTACGAACAGGACCAAAGAATGCCTTTGTGGGCACCCAGAGGGAGATGCGACAAGAGCTGGGTCACCAGGGTTTTATGAAACATTATAAAGTGAAGGAGTGAAGCAATGGAAGCTGTTAAATTTAAGCAGGTGGTTGGCAAAATCAGATTCATGTTTTGAAAAAGTTGTTCTGACTGCAGCATAATACCCTGGATTGGAAGGTAGGGCAGAAAGGATGGGACTTAAGAGGAGGTCAAGAGGCTGCTGCATAGCGCAGGCAAAGGAGGGTGGTAGATTGTTCCAAAAAAGTGTCAGTGAAGGATCAAATGAAACGACTTAACAGAGCTCAGTACACAAGGCAATCAAGAAAAATGGAGGGTCCTCCTGTTTATTCGTAAGTACCTTCAGTAGTCAGTCTAAGCTGTGACACATTTGTGTGCCATTGTGATGGAGCTGCACAGCTGGATTCTTTTTTCTCACCTTGACCTTTACCCTTAGCTTATCCCAACAGGCTACCTTGCTCTCACGGCATTTGTCATACTACACTACTTCTACTGGTTGGTTCGTTTGTCTCCTCCAATAAAACTTTGGCTTCTTAAATCCGACAATGTGTTTCACCAGCGGTTCTCAAACAGTTCGCATAGGAGTCGCTTGGGGGTTTTGTTAACATTCATATTTTATTTTTTAAAACGTATTCATGTGGCTGCTCCAGGTATTAGTTGCGGTATGTGGGATCTTCAGTTTTTGTTGCAGCATGCGGGATCTTTAGTTGCGGCACGTGGGATCTAGTTCCCTAATCAGGGATTGAACCCCGGGCTCCCTGCATTGGTAGTGTGGAGTCTTAGCCACTGGACTACTAGGGAAGACCCCCAAATGCATATTTTGACTCATTAGGTATGGAGTGGATCTGAAATGATTAATTTCTTCATTTTTTTATTTAAAATTTTTTTTATTGAAGTAACACGATTTATGATGTGTTAGTTTCTGGTGTACAGCAAAGTGATTTATATATAAATAATGTATAAATATTTATATATAAATATATATATAGTAGCTCCGCTGGTAAAGAAGCGCTCTTGGGAAGATCCCCTGGAGAAGGATTAGGCTACCCACTCGTATTCTTGGGCTTCCCTGGTGGCTCAGATGGTAAAGAATCCACCTGCAGTGTGAGAGACCTGGGTTTGATCCACGGGTTGGGAAGATCCCCTGGAGGAGGGCATGGCAACCCACTCTAGTATTCTTGTCTGGAGAATCCCCATGGACAGAGGAGCCTGGTGGGCTACAGTCCATGGGGTCACAAAGAGACAGACATGACTGAGTGACTAAGCACAGCATAGCACAGATATGGATATACATAAATATACACACACACACACATATATATATATTCTTTTTCATGTTCTTCTCCATTGTGGTTTATTACAGGATACTGACTATATTTCCCTATGCTATGTAGTAGGATCTTATTGTTTACCTGTTTTATATATAGTAGTGTGTGTCTGCTAATTTCAAACTCCTAATTTATCCCTCCTCCACTTTCCCCTTTGGTAACCATAAGTTTATTTTCTATGTCTGTGAGTCTGTTTCTGTTTTGTAAATAAGTTCATTTTTATCATATTTTAGATTCCACATATAAGTGATATCATATGGTATTTATCTTTCTCTGTCTTACTTCACTTAACATGATTATCTCTAGGTCCATCCATGTTGCTGAAGTGACATGAAATAAGCAATTAAAATTTTTTTTAACTTCTTTTAAAATACTTATTTATTATTAAATATTTATTATGTATTTGTTTGTTTTTGGCTGCCCTGGATCTTCATTGCTGTGCACAGGCTTTCTCTAGTTGCAGAGTGCAGGGACTACTCTCTAGTTGGGGTGCATGGACTTTTCATTGTGGTGATTTCTCTGGTTGCAGAGTTTGGGCTTTAGGCTCAATAGTTGTGGTACACAGGCTTCATTGCTCTGCAGCATGTGGGATCTTCCTGGACCAGGGATGAACCCGTGTCCCCTGCACTGGCAGGTGGATTCTTAACTATTGGACCACCAGGGAAGCCCTGAAATAAATAATTTCTAATAAGACTCAGGCAATGCCAATGCTGGTGGCCTAGGGGAATCACTTTGGGTGAAAAAGTTGTTTTTTTTTAATTAATTAATTTATTTTAATTGGAGGCTAATTACAATATCATAGTGGTTTTTGCCATACATTGACATGAATCAGCCATGGGTGTACATGTGTTCCCCATCCTGAACCCCCTCCCACATTCCTCTTCATCCCATCCCTGAGGGTCATCCCAGTGCACCAGCCCCGAGCACCCTGTCTCGTGTGTCGAACCTGGACTGGCGATCTGTTTCACATATGATAACATACAGGTTTATACACATTTTCGTCCCTAGTACTTAGTAGAGTGTTTGGCACATGATGGATTCTTGACAAATGTCTATTGAATGAATAGTCTACTTTTCCAAACTCATCTGCTAATACTTTCCTTCACATAACTCAATCTGAAAGCACTGTCTTAACCCCAACCGGTATTTCCAGTTTCCCATGTCAATTTCCTTGCTCACCATGTTACTCTCACTTGGAGAGCTAGCTCACTTTTATCTCAGGTTGAAAACAATTTTGCAAATTCATCTCAAAAACCATATTCTCCTAACGGCTTTATCAATTATCTCCATAGAGAAGTAATCTTCTCCTGTTCTCCCTGATATTACTTCATTATAAAAAAGATAGAAACAGGCATATCTGTTCATCCATCTTTCTCACATGCTGGCTTTTGTTATGCTTGCTTCTCTTCACATCTTTTATCCCCAAACCCAGAACCTCCAGACTACACACACCTCGGGGGGGAAAGGGGTCTGAATCTTTTATTCTCTAATTACTGTTTACATATGGTACTCAGGAAGTGTTCATAAAAGAAATGAAATCAGTGAACATGAGTGAATGAGTCAAGGCAAAAACTTTGTAGGAAAGAGAAAGGACCTTGGCTTCCCCATTTTTCTTAAAAAGAAATTATTTATGGTTGCATTGGGTCTTCACTGCTGCAAGGGCTTTTCTCTAGTTGCAGAGACTGGGGACCACTCTCTAGTTGCAGTGCCTGGGCTTCTCACTGTGGTGGCTTCGCTTGTTTTGCAGCACAGGCTCTAGGGTGTGTGGACTTCAGTAGCTGTGATGCGCAGGTTCAGTATTTGCGACTGGCAGGCTCAGTGGTTGCAATGCACCGGTTCAGTTGCCCCGAGGCATGTGGGGTCTTAGTTCCTAAACCAGGGATTGAACCCATGTCTCCTGCACTGACAGGTATATTCTTTTTTTAATTAATTAATTATTTTTTAAAATTAAGGGTGTCATTTATGTTTTTTTTTATTTGTTTTTATTTGGAGGATGATTGCTTTACAGTGTTGGTTTCTGCCATATATCAACATGAATTAACCATAGGTATACATATGTCTCAGAGAAGAAAATGGCAACCCACTCCAGTATTCTTGCCTGGAGGATCCCAGGGGTGGGGGAGCCTGGTGGGCTGCTGTCTGTGGGGTCGCACAGAGTCGGACATGACTGAAGCAACTTAGTGTACATATGTCTCCTCTCCCTCTTGAACCTCCCTCCCACCTCCCACCCCATCCCACCCCACTAGGATGTCACAGAGCCTCAGTCTGAGCTCCCTGAGTCATACAACAAATTCTCACTGGTGATCTATTTCACATATGAAAATATGTGTATATGTTTCTATGCTACTCTCTCAGTTTATCCCACCCCTCCTTCCCCCTCTGTGTCCACAAGTCTGGCAAGCTAGTTCTTAACCACTAGACCACCAGGGAAGTCCCTCAGCTTCCCTTCTTGAATTTTCATATGTGGATAGCTCAGCGGCACACTTAACTGTCATATGTATCTTTTAGAATCTAGATAAGTCAGTGGGTGAGTGGACAATTTAGATAAAGAAGAAGGAGTGATAGATTTTATTGGTGTTATGGAGGGTTCTGCTGTTTGGTTTTTAAGGCGTGAAGATGGAGCAAGGGGTGTCATAGTGTCACACCTCTGCCCTATGGGTTGTTCCTTTTCCCTACTCAGGAGATGAAATCACCCTGAATCATCTTGACACCAAGTTTCATGAACATACTCCAAGGGAATGCAAAAATGAGTGTTCTAGAGGGTGATTAACTCTTTTAATCTGCAGTCATCTAACTGAACATCAGGGAATTTGGGAGTCTCCTGAATAAATTGATTTTGTTCCCTTGGATACAGGGTCCCAGGTTCCAGAATGAAGTATCCACAAGCTCAATACACATTAAATCACAGAGCACAATGGCATATATATTGTATATAAATCAAGAGCCTGCTTTTAAATTAACAAACAGTTCTTTCAAACCTGATTTTTATTTTGCTTTGTAAATAAAAGATTGATGGTCCAAACTTTTTAAAAAAGAAAAATGGTCTAAAAAAAGAAATGAGTCTACCACCGGCTTATTTCATGACTGTGTTCATGAAAAATAGACTATAATTTGCCCATCTGAGATTTCAACATGCTAAGTTGTTGACATATAGGCAATAGGAGATATTGCTTGCTTCAGTAGACAAAGAAGTGTTTCTCTTCCACTCTTTTTTATTTTATTATTAATTTTCCTGCCATTTGCAAAAAATAAATTAAAGGTAAACTGTGAGATTTATCACAATTTCTGAATCAGTAGAATCTAGCTGAAAAGGTTTCCCACATTTGTTCTCCATCTGCCTTTAGCAGTTTTACTTTCCATGCTGTCATCACTAACCAGATGAACTAGATAGGTTGCATCTGTTATGCAAATAATATAATTTACAAACACCTAATACTCCTTTGCTTTTGACTCCAGTGAGAGCATTCAAGGAAAATTTAAGAGTGGGTAATAAATAATCAGATCACTTCAATTTTCTTTGAGATGGAAAATGATCTTTACTTCATCCTCTCCATTAGGACCAAGAAAAAAAAAAGTTGAGTCATAGCCATCACGATTGGCCAATGTTTTGAGAAATACATCTATCAAAACATTAGACTGAGCAGGGTTCAAAGCAGAGTTTGTTCTGCGAGGGTTATTTTAGGATTCCAGGTAAGTCGATCTTTGCTACTCCTCTCTCTGCTGTTCATCACATCCTCCTCCCCAGTTGCCCTTAATTTTTATGAGGTGCTATGAAATAAATTGTCCCGATAAGGATCTGCACTGTCTCTTGGAGCATGGGTGTTTGTGGGTGTGTTTACTCACTGCGTTCTCTCCTGCATCACTTCCTCCTCTCCACCCACCACTTCCTGCCCTCACTTCTCTTCGCAGACTATCTCGGTCCTTCCAGCTTTTTCCCACCCACTTGTCAGTTCCCACAGCCTGGCTCCTTTCCTCACTGGGGCCTCATGAATGAACAAAACGTGTAGCAATCATAGCAGTGACAGGTGCTGCTGTCTGGCAGCAGCGTGTACCTCTGCTGACATGTACTGTGACATCTGACCGCATGTACTCCTTCTTAATATTGTAAACACCTCCCTAGCACAACACCTCCCTAGCACATCACCTCAACAAACTCTTCTTTCAAAGGGTTTGGATATTCAAAAACGTATCAGCAAAATGCTGCTCTCACCAGCAAGAGAAAATTGCCCTCTTAATTGTGATACAATTTTAGGAATGTGTTTATTAGAAAGAAAATTACATCTCTAGGAAAAGGACTTGTGGACACAGCAGAGGAAGGAGAGGGTGGGACGAACTAAGAGAGTAGCATTGAGATATATACACTGCTGCTGTTGCTGCTGCTGCTGCTGCTGCGTTGCTTCAGTCGTGTCCGCTCTGTGTGACCCCATAGATGGCAGCCCACCAGGCTCCACCGTCCCTGGGATTCTCCAGGCGAGAACACTGGAGTGGGTTGCCATTTCCTTCTCCAATGCGTGAAAGTGAAAACTGAAAGTGCAGTCGCTCAGTCGTGTCCGACTTTTAGCGACCCCATGGACGGCAACCTGCCAGGCTCCTCCATCCATGGGATTTTCCAGGCAAGAGTACTGGAGTGGGGTGCCATTGCCTTCTCCTGATATATACACTACCAGGTGTAAAACAGATAGCCAGTGGGAACCTGCTGTGTAACACAGGGTGCTCAGCTTGATGCTCTGTGATGGCCTAAAAGAGTGGGTGGGGTGGGGTGGGAGGGAGGCTCATGAGGGAGGGGATATGGGTGTACTTTCAGCTCATTCATGCTGTTGTACAGCAGAAACAAACACAACATTGTAAAACAATTGTCTTCCAATTAAAAACAGAAAAGAGAAAAATATGTCTGTTTTTTCATCTATCAGTTGGTCGATCTCTTCCTTACTCTTTTCACCCCGACATCTCATCCTTTGTGGATGTTTCTGGAAGTCTTTTACCCACTTCCTCCAAACTTTGTGGTTTGACTTTCAAAGTCTAGTTTTCGATGAGGGAAATAAATAAATAAAAAGCTTGTTTATTATTCTGTCATTATTGCTTTATCATCATGGCATGAAATACTGAATAATGAGCAGGCAAACACCCATTTTATGGGCCTATTGCAATCTTCCTTGTATAATTAATATCTATCATTAGATGAAAGTCATATCATTTGCAATTTGATGCAGCTTTCTTTAGAATTTCTTGATAACTCCAAGGTGGTTTATATGCTAGTGCACCTGTTGCATGTAATCAGGTTTTATTAGATAAATAAGCATCAAGTCCTTTGCATGCTCCCCTTCACTACTCATCTTCTCAAAGGGCCACTTGCAGTGGGGAAAAGCAGCCTTTATTATAGCTGCTTTGCATAATAAGGCTGTCTCTCCCTTCTTCTGCCTCCTCACCTCCCACAGGAGGAAATATTGCATCTGTCTCTCTTTGAAGGCATTCAGGCTGGATGGCCTTGTGATAAAGCACAGAAGTTGGGAGGCATATAAATCTAACACATATCCGTTAAAAATAATCATCTCAGACTAGGTTCAGGATACACTGCTCGGATTCTCTGTTTTATCTTATTCCTGGAAACAAGAGCTGCTGCTAACATTAAAAACACAGCTTCTTATAATAGTGTCTTATCTCCTCCCTTAATTGCCCAGACAAAGCTGGAGAGAAACTGGGTCACACATTCACCAGGTTTAAGTTTACATGGGAACCTGCTGGTTTTCTTTGTCATAGGCTCCAAGGTAGCTAAGGATGTTGCTAACCTCATATATCATGACAACGTTGCCCTGGGAATCCCGGTGTCCTCAGAGGTCCTTGTCATGGCTCACAGTGAGCCAGAGGAGCCCGTGAATGCACGCAGAGAAAAGTGCAAATCCATCACCACGACTGAACTGGCAATTTCAATGTCGGGCCCTCCTGATCGGGTCAATGGCCCCGGCCTCCAGCGTGAGTGATGACTTATTCGTTCATTTGGCAGAGCTCTCCCCTGACCCTGAACACTGAGGATGAGTAAGCTCGTCTCCAGGTGAGACTCAGAAGGCCTGGATGCTAAAAGCCTTACCGTCACCCACACAGTTCATTGCACAACTTCCTGACTTCTACAGCTCCAGTACCCTCCCCCTTTTCCTCCGAAGCTGCAAGGTTTTGCTTGTGCCATGGGTAAGAGGAATCAGACAATGGACAATCGGTGCTAATGGACACTTCTCCAAATATCAATGAATAATTTCCACTGTGTATTTGGTGGAGGAGCTAGAAATTCCTAGTGACCAATCCTAGGTTAGAAGAGAGTTTTTCTTTTTCTTTTCTTTTCCTCTCTTTTTTTAAAAAGCACATTTTGTGTCTTGCATGCCTAAGGAAATTTCTCTCTTGTCTTTATTAGAATAGAGAGTCTCTAAAAGTGTTTCTGGGGTAACAGTCCATTAAGTGACTAAAATGCTGAAGTCAGACTGTCAGGGTCTTAATCTCTTCTTTCACACACTTAATGGACTTGTGGACAAGTTCCTTAACTTCTCTAGACTGGATTTTTCTCATCTATACAATGGGAATGATCATGGTACCTATCTCATAAAGTTTTTCTTGTGTGTGATTCCACAGAAAATACTACCAGTGGTGAGACAGGAAGTGAAATCTAGAGACAGTGTGAAAATGTCAGTTGTGTCTGACTCTTTGCAACCCAATGGACTATAGCCCGCCAGGCTCCTCTGTCCATGGGATTTTCCAGGCAAGAATACTGGAGTGGGGTGCCATTTCCTTCTCCAGGGAATCTTCCTGACCCAGGGATCGAACCCAGGTCCCCCACATTGCAGGCAGACTCTTTACCATTTTGGATCCAAACTCAGCAAGCCATGTGATGTAGGTAAATATTTAACCTCTCTGAGCCTTATCATTTTTTTAAATAAAATGAGGATAATTATTTCTGTTGGAATATGTTGTGGTGAGATTGTATAACTTAATATCTGTAACACATCTGGAATATCACAGGTGCTCAGTAGATGTTAGCTGTCTCACATTAAATTGTCAGGAACAACATGGTAGACAAAAAAGCATGAACTTTGGATAGAAATTGACTTGAAACTCAAGTCTATGATATAATAGCAGTGTGGCCTCAACTTGGACAAATTACATCTATTTTTGAGCTTTAGTTTCCTCATCTCTAATGTTATCAGATTGCTTTGAAAATTAATTGAAAAACAAAATGTGCTATATGTATATAAAGTTCAAGGCTCTCTTTGCTGACAAAGATCCGTATAGTCAAAGTTATGGTTTTTCTAGTAGTCATGTACAGATGTGAGAGTCGGACCATAAGGAAGGCTGAGTGTGGAAGAATTGATGCTGTCAAATTGTGGTGTTGGAGCAGACTCTTGAGAGTCCCTTGAACTGCAAGGAGACCAAACTTTGTCCCGCTGATATGAAGAGTTAACTCATCGGAAAAGACCCTCATGCTGGGAAAGATGAGGATAGGAAGAGAAGGGGGCGACAGAGAATGAGATGACTGGACGGCATCACCGACTCAATGGACATGACTTTGAGCAAACTCTGGGAGATAGTGAAGGACAAGGAAGGCTGGCGTGCTGCAGTCCATGAGGCCACAAAGAGTCAGACACGACTGAGCGACTGAATAGCAACAACAGGGCTCACAGTCAATATAAATCCTCTCCTCCTCCTCCCTTGGGCTTCTAGAAGTCAAATGTTTAAGAAGAAAAAAGTAAAGTAAAATCAAATCAACAGCAGTAGCAACACATTGAACTCTGATGACAGGAGAAGAAAGTTAGATGAAAGGGACTAGCATTTCTTATTTTCAGATAAAGGAACATCAACCAAAGCACATACCCATGGTTTGGACTCTACGGTGGTCTCTCTCTCTCTCTTTTTTTAAAAAAAGTTTTGTTTATTTGTTTATTTATTTTGGCTGTGCTGGGTCTTTATTGCTACGTGGGCTTTCTCTGCTCGCAGTGAGCTGGGACTATTCTTAGTTGCAGTGAGTGGACTTCTCATTGTGGTCGCATCCCCTGTTGCAGAATACAGACTCCAGGGCGCAGGCTCAATAGGTATTGCACATTGCCCCATGGCACGTCGGACTAGGAATCAAACTTGTGTCCCTTGCATTGACAGGTGGATTCTTAACCACTAGACCATCAGAGAAGCCCTACTGTGGTCTCTTGACTACATAGGGAGGATTGTTTATAAAAATGCAGTGGGTGAGTATCAAAGGATGTGATCAGGGGTTGGAAGTCCCATTTTGAAAAGCTTCTGAAGAAGAAGTGAGTGAGAGCTGCAGGTTTAACTTATGCAGATTTCACAGTTAGAAAATAACTAGCATCTCTGTTGGGTGCGTGTGACAGTTTCAGAGAAACCTGACTTGTGGGAATGAGAGGACCCCTTTTGGGCCTCCAAACTTCAGAGTCCAGTGGCCCTACACCTTCTTGGTATGCCTTGGCACTGAAAACTTCCCACTTTATGTGGAACTTGAGACTTATCACGAAACTCTGTATTTGAGGCCTTATTCTTTAAAAACCAACAAAAAAATTTACAAGAAATTATAGAGGGAGCTTGCACAGCTGATGACTGTTAGCAAACAAACCAAACCAAGAAAAGGAAGCCAACATAAATTCTGACCAGAAAACAAAGGATATGAGTGCTTTCTGGCCAAAAGAGATTCGGGAAATTCAAATCAAAGGATTTGAGAGACTGAGACTTATTTTGTTAAACTCTTATGGTTTCTCACTTCCACTTTATGGAGAAAATGTAAGCAACAAAGGCCCTCAACATTGTGTTCTGGGTTCTCATGTTGAGGTTCTAAATACTCTCAATGAATATTTTGTAATATCTCCCAGGTTCACAGACCAAACAATTCATGGACATTTACTTCCCCATATTGTATTCCTTAGGAAGATAATGGAACCTTCAAGAGGTCCTATTGCAGAGAGAAGGAAAGTCTCCAAACTTGATGGGCTTGTCAGAATTAAGACATGCAGGCTTTGAAAATGAGTTTAGAACTAGATACATCTATATTTTGTGCTATGATCTGTCCTTCTGGTGGTGTTTTGGGAGGGCAAAATGTTGGGAAGAGATAAATGTAACTGAAATAAAAGTGTGATGGTTTACATGGTAAAAGTAATTCTACATTGTCCAAAACATATAATGTGAAAAAACAAAAAAATCTAATATCTCACTATTTAGTCTATCACTGTTAATATTTTGGCTTACTTTCCTCTGATATCCTTGTTGGAGGCTTTTTGGATGCCATTTATTTCTTTTTTCTAGTTATGATCATGCTAACTATACATTTTTGAATTCTGTGTTTTACTTTGTTTATTTAATTCATCATATTGTGAATTCTCCATGAACATAATATTGATTGCTACTTTTTATTTGGATTAAGTCCTTAATCTTCCATTCCCTATCTCTTTCTGTGCATTTATTTCTATCTTTCAATCTTTGTGATC
Source organism: Aepyceros melampus (assembly GCA_006408695.1). Classification (NCBI taxonomy): domain Eukaryota; kingdom Metazoa; phylum Chordata; class Mammalia; order Artiodactyla; family Bovidae; genus Aepyceros; species Aepyceros melampus. Next base: position 433,726 of record SJXQ01010831.1, on the reverse strand, counting down.
TCTAGACAGTTGTTTTGTATAGAATAACAAGTATAGGAAAAAGAGGGGACTTGAAAAGGACTGCTTCAAATCGAATAGTGTGAACTGTCATAAAATAAGAATCAATGTGAAGTAAAAATCTGTCATTACCATCCTGTTTTGGAGCAGCTAATATTGAAAAATTTATTCAATTTTTTCTCCTTAATGATACATGTTCATTATAAGCAATAGTCAAGCAAAATATATCCTATGGAGAGAATGGAAGTTCTTTTCTCTTAAATTTCCCTCCCTAGGGATAACTTCATTAGTCATTTGCACAGCCTTCTAGACTTTAAAAAATGCATATATAAACACATATGTGAACATTTTGCTTTTAAATAATATGAGATCATTCTAGGCCTAGTTCTGCACCTTATTGTTTCTACTTTCTGTACCATTGACTTCTTTCCATTAGTTTATATAATTCATGCTGTTTTGACAAGTACTTTTGACACTACTCCACTGCGTGGCTGAGCCACAATGTATTTAACCATTCTCTGATCAATGAACATATGGGTTATCTATTTCTTTTTGGTGTATTAAATAGTGCTGCAGTCGAAACTGTTAAGGATATATCTTTGCCCACTTGCATTTCTGAAAGAAATATTCCAGAAGTAAAATCACTTGGTCAAAGGTATGAATAATTTGGGGGGAAGGTGGCAGGTCACTCTCTCTTTTTTTAATCTGCTATATGCTCCATCTGACTTTTTAAAAATTAATTATTTGGCTGTGCTGCGTCTTAGCTGCAGTATATGGGAGCCAGTTTCCTGACCAAGAATCGAACGTAGGCCTCCAGGGCTGGGATCACAGGGTCTTAGCCACTGGACCTCCAGGGAAGTCCCCAGATTAGTCTCTTAAAACCTCTCATGAGTGGACCTCCCCCTGAGAGTCTCTGTTTTTCCCCACACCCTTACCGTCTCAAAAGGTGGGGATTGCTGAGCCTGAAGCAAACCATTTCAAGATACAGTTTCTCATTATTTGATACATCTCTACATGTTCACCATTTCTGTTATATTTCAAGTCAAAAATTATTTTGGGAAAGGAAGGAAGGAGAGCAGAGAATGAGTAGAGGAGACAGAGCACCTGGTCACCGTCTGCCTGATTTCAAGTTTGCCATCACTGACGTGCAGGTAGTTAGAACGTTGAAAGCAGCTAAAAAATGTTGTAACATCTTGCCTTCTGGATGCTTCCCTCCCCCCCACCGAATTTTTTTTATTGTGGTAAAATACACATAAAATTTACTATCTTAACCATTTTCAGGTGTACAGTTCAGAAGTGTTAAGTACTTTTGTATTTTCACGCAACCATACCAGTATCCATCTTGAGAGCTCTTAATCTTACAAAATTATGCTCTATTAAACAACAACTCCTGTTTCCTCCCTCCTGCCAGCCTTGAACAATCACCATCTTTTTGACTCTGAACTTGACTACTCTAGATACCTCGTATATACAGAATCATACAGTATTTGTTTTTTTTTGTGTGTGTGACATGCTTATTTCACTTAGTATAATGTCCTCCAGGTACATCTATGCTGTAGCATATATCAGAATTTCCTTCTTTTTTAAGGCTAAATAACATTCCACTGTATGTTTATACCGTAGTTTGCTTATCTGTTCATCTGTTGAAAGACTCTTGGATTACCTCCATGTTTTAACTATTCTGAATAATTCTGCTATGAGCATGGTCCTACACATTTTTCTTTGAGATCAGAAGTGTATACCCAGAAGTAGAATTGTTTGATCATATGGTAACTGTATTCTTATTTGTTTGAAGAACTGCCATAATGTTTTCCAAAGTGCTGTGTAATTTTACATTCCTACTAACAATGCATAGGGGTTATAATTTCTCTGCTGCTGCTGCTGCTGCTGCTGTCACTTCAGTCGTGTCCGACTCTGTGCGACCCCACAGACGGCAGCCCACCAGGCTGCCCCGTCCCTGGGATTCTCCAGGCAAGAACACTGGAGTGGGTTGCCATTGCCTTCTCTAATGCATGAAAGTCCTTGCTAACGCTTACAATTTTCTATTTAAAAAAAATTAATTATTTATTTATTTGGTAGAACCGGGTCTTAATTATGGATGTGGGCTCGAGTTCCTTGGCCAGGGATCGAATGCAGGCGTATTGCACTGGGAGCACAGAGTCTCAGTCACTGGACCAGCAGGGAGGTTTCTTCTGTTTTTTGATAGTAGCCATCCTCATAGGTGCGAGGTAGTTCTGGATGCTTTGTGAGCTGTAGCACTCCTTTCTCAGACAGGCCCAGCTGAGGTCAGCATATGGGTCACAGTAATAACACCTCAGCTGTCTGGGCCTTAAAGGCCATGATTAGGGGTGGGTGGAAGAAGGGGTGAGAGACAAACACTGCTGTGCTAACTCAACTGCTCAACTGCACTACCTGCCAACCACTCAACTGCACTAACTACCGACTACTCCGCATGCTGATATTGAAGGAAGCACATGAATATTTGCCAAGGAAAGAGACAGCCTTTTACAGCGGCCCCCAGGAAATACTCTCCTAGCACTTTCTTTGCATTTGCTGTGAAATTAAGGACTTAGTTGGGTGGCTTAGTTTAATTTTTTCTCCTTTTCTTTCAACTGCAGGATTCCTGAGGGCAAGAAGTGTGTCTGTAGGGTTCCCATGTTCCCCAAACACAGGCACCACCACAAGACAAAATGCTTAATAATCATCTGATACGGCTTTCCCTTGTGGTCCAGTGGTTGGGAGTCTGCCTGCCAGTGCAGGGGACACAGGTTTGATCCCTGGTCTGGGAAAATCCCATATGCTGTGGAGCAATTAAACCTGTGAGCTGCAACTCTGAAGACGATGTTCTAGAGCCCGTGCTCTGCGACAGGAGAAGCTACCGCAGTGAGAAGCCCACACATTGCAATGAAAAGTATTCCATGCTCACTACAACTAGAGAAAGCCCATGAGCACAGCAATGAAGACTTAGCATGGCCCAAAATTTAATTAATTAATTAAAAAGCAATGGTCTCATAGTCACAAGAGCGTACTTCCTGTTCCCTTCTTTGTGGAGGTGTTAAGGACCTGCATTACAGAGTAGAAAGTCATAACAATGACAGGAAGAAAAAAAAAAACAGACTTGGTTCTTAAAGTAGTTTTAGATTAACAGCAAAATCGAGTGGAAAATAAAGAGATTTCCCACATAGCCCTCCCCCCAACCTCTCCCTCTATCAACAATCCCCACCACAGTGGTGCATCTGTTAATAATCAATAAACCTACAATGACACATCATTATCACCCAAAAGTCATAGTTTATGTTAGGGTTCACTTTTTTTTTTTCCAAAGCTGACATCTTTATTTCCTGTTCAGATTTTTCTTTAAAGCTTTTTGTTTTGGCCTTGCCGCGTGGCACACAGGTTTCCCCACCAGGAATCAAACCCACTTCCCTTACGCACTGGACCCCCCAGGGAAGTCCCCCAGGGTTCACTCTTGGTATTTCACATTTTAGGGGTTGGACAAATGTATGAGTAACATGTGTACACCACTATTGTATCACACAGAACAGTTTCACTGTCCTCAGAACAATGATGCTGTCAAATTTTTTAAAAACATTTTTTGTTTTCATCATTCAAAATTGTATAAACATTTGAGAAGGGGAACAGAACATGTTTGATGTCTATAAGCAGAGGGCTTCAGTGAGCACAGGGTCCCAGGAGCTGTTACATGTTAAGTAACACAGAATACTGGCGTGGGTTGCGTACCCTCCTCCAGGGGATCTTCCAGACCTAGGGATCGAACCTGGGTCTCTGAGGTCTCATCTCCTGCATTGGCAGGCGGGGTTTTCCACTAGTGCCACCTGGGAAGCCCACAGCAACACACAGAGCATCCCAAACCAGACCCTGGTGAGCTGCTAGGAGAAAGCAGAGCGGCTGTGCCAGTGGGGTTGGCCGCAAGCGAAGAGTCAGCGTGCCTGTGTGGGGGCCAGGGTAACTCTGGTAACCGGGATTTGATTAGAAGTCAAGGGTCACAGAGCTTGGAGAACCCAGTGAGCATTTTCTGTTTCCGTGTGGACAAAGATACCAGGAAGAGGGCCAAGTTCTGAAACGGCATGTAGAGGCCAGATTTTCTTGTAAGTACTGGCTGAAGTGGCTTGCCTAAGCCTTTAATGAGGGGATTTAATCCCCCAGCAGGTGAAAAATGACCCAGGGCTTTTTCCACAGAGCGCTTTGCCAAATTCTATGGTTAAGCACAGTCCAGAGGCTATTAGCCTTCTGCCCACATAAGAATGAATCAAAATTAAGGTGAGGGAGTTAAAACCAAGGTTAGATTCAGTTAAGAAATAATTAAAAACCGTTTAAGGGAATCAGGAAGTTATGCAATGTAGCTCTTTTTCATTGTCTTTTTTTTTCTCTTTCAAATAATATATATCATTTTTTATTGTTAAATGCTCATGTTTGTGTTTAGTCTCTAGGGACTGCTATTTCAGTAAGGTTATCACGCTATGGAGAGGAACGTACTGAAAACACAACTCGCTGTTCACTTAGCGCTGGGAAGTTGATAGAATCCTTGACCTAGTGTCCCCTAGGGGGCGCCACCACCACCTGGTGCTCTCAACAACGTTGCGAGTCCACCGGTCTCAGGGAAAGCCTTGACCTTCCAGGGAGCATGTCTGGCAAATGCATAATCCTTCAATGAAAATGATTGTTGAGGTTGCAATACTGCCAAAGATTTAATATTTCCTGTGCATTACTTTTATGACAGCGATGACTATGGGGCTTCCATGTATGTCATCCTCTCAACAGTCCTACAACTACAGAATATCATAATCACCATTTGCAGATGAGGAAACTGAGGCTGGCAAGATTCAGTGACTTCCCCAGACTTCCCAGGTGGTGCAGTGGTAAGAATTTCTTCTGGCAAGGCAGGAGACGGAGGGCACGCAAGTTTGATCCCTGGGTCAGGAAGATCCCCTGGAGGAGGAAATGGCAACCCACTCTAATATTGTTGCCTGGAAAATTCCATGGACAGAGGAGCCTAGTGGGCTACACAGTCCATGGGGTTGCAGAGTCGGACACACCTAACTGAGCATGCGTACATTCACTCCCGTCAAGGTCAGAGAGCTAGGCCTGCTGGACCTGTGGGGGTGAAATCAGGTTCGTCCGACCCCGGGGATACGCTCCTTCCAAACTTACTGTTTGAATTTTACACAACAAAGAACAGTGAGATGTTTTGTGATTTTTTTTTCCCCGGGGTGATGTAGGATGTAGACCCACAGTTGATGTGTTGAGGAGCATTTAAGAATAAGTATTTTTGGGGAAATTCCCTGGTGGTCCAGTGGTTAAGCATCTGCCTTGCAATGCCGGGGACATGGGTTCGATCCCTAGTTGGGGAACTAAGATCCCACCTGCCATGGAGCAGCAAAGCCCATGAGTCACAACTACTGAGTCTGCACCACAACTAGAGAGTCCATGAGCTGCAATGAAAGATCCCACGCGCTGCAACTAAGACCAGATGCAGCGAAAAAAAAAAAAAAAGTTCAAAAAGAATAAGTATTTCAACATAACTGGATCAAGATATTGTTGGCCTTCTGTTTTAGAAAACTGGAGGATATCTTTTCCCAAGGTGGTTGCGCATCCAAGAGAAATAAGAGAAAGTAAAATCTATTAGAACACCAAAGTCTGCAAATTAAGATTTATTTACCAAGTATTTACTGAAGGACTGTTTTATTCCAGGCGTTGTTGTTGCTCAGTTGCTAAGTTGTGTCTCTTTGAGACCCATGAACTGCAGCACGCCAGGCTTCCCTGTGCTTCGTTATCTCCCCGAGTTTGCTCAGACTCATTGTCCATTGAGTCAGTGATGCCATCCAACCATCTCATCCTCTGTCGCCCCCTTCTCCTCTTGCCCTTAATCTTTCCCAGCATCAGGGTCTTTCCCAATGGCATGGTGATATACAAATGAATTGGATATGATTTCTGCCTGCAGTGAACATGGCTAGTTGTAGACATGTGTCATACTTTTTTACCTCTATTCTAGCACAAAACTCTAATGTCTTGGACACAAAGGAAAATATTAAATCATTAAAAAAGAGTGAAACCACTCTTATTTGGTCTTCCTCCTGTCTTAGAAACCCCTTCTGCCCAATTTTTCCTCCACTTACTCAAGATTCAGATTCCAATTTGAGCTTCTTCCTCCTTCTACCCATTCTTTCTGATGACCCTATGTATTCCCATTTCTTCAACCACCATCTACATTTAGACTTTTTTCCTGAGTTCCAGACCTTATGTTTCCAATGGTCATTATGTTTCTTATTCAGCATGCTCAAAACTTTTCTATTGGCAGTTTCAGTTAAGGTCATTGTCAATCACACAGTTTTCTAAGCCAGAAACCTGGGCCTCATTTTAGATTTTTCCTTTTCCTTTCAACTGGTCACTGAGCCTATAAAGGATGTTTGTTAAACATCTAAGTCTCTTTCTTTTTAAAGGTTTCACTTTTTACTCTGAGTACATGTCATCTTTTATTTGAAATACTGCAAAACTTATTCCTTCCTCCAATGTCACCTTCCCCAATTCAACTTTTCACTCCTACCACATTTAGATTCTTCTAAAAATGTGTTATTTTCAGGTGAAAATCCTTTAATTGGCTCACATCTCCTACAGCATAAGTCATGGTTAAGAGCAGGAACTTGGGAGCCAGAGCACCGTAATGGGAATCCCAGCTCCCTCCCTGACAGGCTTATATGAGGGCCATTAAGTTACTTAATCTCTGTGTCCATTACTCATTGTAAAATGTGAGATGTATTTACTGCATAGGATTTTTTCAAGGATTACACACAGTAACATTTGTAATGTACTTAAAACAGCACCTGGTACAGAGCAATCTCTCAGGAAGTGTTTGTTAACTAAACGAGGTGCAGACATATCCCTCTAATATACGAGACCTGCAGTGACTTCTCTGGTCCATGCCCACTTTTCCAGTTGCATTTATTTTCCTCTAGGCCACTTATATTCTATCCATATTGAACTGAAAACTCAGTGCTCTCATATACATCTAGTCCTTTATATTCTATATCTTCTGCATAAGATTTCTTTCCTCATGATCTCTTGAAGATTCCTACTTATAATGTAAAGTTCATTCAGGATTTATCTCTGTCATAAAGCCTGGAAAACAGTCAACAGCTTTTCTGTGCTCCCAGAACTGTGTATACCTCCGTTACAGATTCCCTGGGGCTAGATGGTAAAGAATCTGCCTGCAATGCAGGATATCCAAATTCAGTCCCTTGGGGAAGATCCCTGAGTCAGAGAAGATTCCCTGGAGAAGAAAATGGCAACCCACACCAGTATTTTTGCCTGGGGATTCCCTGGACAGAGGACCCTGGTGGGCTACATACAGTCCATGGAGTTGCAAAGTCGGACACGATGGAGCGACTTTCACCTCCATTCCAGCGCTCGCCATACTTCCCTGACTGCTACTTTACAAGTATATCTAACTTACTAGAATATTATGTCCATCAGTACAGGGACTAAATTTGTTCTCTTCCTTCTTTGTATCTCCAGCACCTACTGAAATATGAGGCTGTGTAAATATGTGTTGCTATTATTTTCTTTTGCTATAATATTGTAGTTGGAAGGGATTTAAACACTTTGCCCGACTTACTTATATTAAATCTGTGGAAACTGAAGACAGGAGATAAAGATTTGCCCAAGATTTTCTTGCTAGGGAGTCACAAAAGTGGGGCTAGAACCTTGTTTCCTTGCTTCTCTTTCAATGCTTTCTTCCCTACATTATACAGCGGAACTCTTTTTCCTCCACCGTCTACAGGTTTGCAAAGAGCTGTGAACCAAATGACCTCGTAAATGCTAATCTGTTTGCTCTGCTTTAACACTTGGCAGGAATTTCGAATTCTGAGATCACACTCCACCTGGTGGCAATTTACCTAAATTGCAAGTGCCTTTTGGCGTCGGTGACCATTCTCCCTTTGGTGTTTCTCTGGTGTTATGGGTTTTTCTTTCTCATTTTCTTTTGTGGGTTTTTCATCTCTTGCCAGTTCAGTAAATATTAGGGTTTCTTTGGGTTCTGGGCCATACACACTTTGATGGTGGTGGGGATTCATGTGCTCTTGAGCTTCAAATACTGTTTCCATGATGATAACCTTCAAGTCTTCATCTCCAACAAGAGTCTCTTGGGCCCCAGCCAGAGCCATCATACACTTTGGTGTGGACGCTGCTCTTCCATGGAAGGTCATTCTCTGTGAATCCGTGTGATTGGCACCCGCTGGTTGCGTAGGACATGCAGTGGTAGGCAATAGATTTCACGTATCACAAACGTGACGTGGCCCAAACAGAACTCATTACCACTCCTCTGAAAATGATTTATTCTTCTGGATTTTCTTATCAAGCAGTGATTTCTTTACTCCTTTGTCATTATTGGGTCTTCTCTTCCTGATCACCACCCAATCTGCTCAAAGTCCTATGGATTCTACTTCTTAATAATGTTTGTGACCATTTATTTGCTCCTCTCCACCACTGTTTTCTTACCTGAGTTCAGGCCTTCAGTATCCCTGGCCTGCATCGCTGCTGTAGGCTGCGAACTGGCCTCCCTGACAACAGTTTTGGCTGTCTTTAATCTCCATACTGCTACCAGCATGAACTTCCTAGAATATGTATTTGGTCATGTCATTTTTTCTGTTGAAAATCCTACCACTGTTTTCCATGGCTTCAGGGTTAAGTTTAAACTCCTTGGAGTGGCTTACACAGTCCTCTAAGACCTGGGCCTTCATGTCCCTTCCTGTTCACTCTCTATTTGGAAGTAGTTCTCTGGGTGGAACACGATTACTTTCAACCACATAGCCTTTGGTATCTATTTTTCTCCGTATATTCTCCTTCCTCCTGTTTGCATGGTTAATCCCAATTGGTCTTTTGCAGCTCAGCTGAGCCATCACCTCCTTGACCACCCAAAGCTTGGTTAGGTACTCTTCTGTGCTTCTGGGTGATACTACTGACCCCTCTGCAAAGCCTTTATCTTATGGTGCTATAATTCAGCTGATCATTTCCCCGTCTTCACATTAGGTTTATCTTCTTTAAGACCCAGGACTACTTCTTCACAGTTGTATTTACAGCACTTAGTATCCTTTGCTGGAGAAGGAAATGGCAACCCACTCCAGTGTTCTTGCCTGGAGAATCCCAGCGACGGGGGAGCCTGGTGGGCTGCCGTCTATGGGGTCACACAGAGTCGGACACGACTGAAGTGACTTAGCAGTAGCAGTATCCTTTGCAGCACATGGTAGGTGGTCAGTAAATTTGAGGGGTTGTTGTTGTTCAGTAACTCAGTTGTGTCTGACTCTTTGCGACCCTGTGGAATGCAGCATGCCAGTCTTTCCTGTCCTTCACTATCTTCCAGAGTTTGCTCAAACTCATGTCCATTGCGTCAATGAGGCCATCAAACCATCTCATCCTCTGTTGTCCCCTTCTCCTCCTGCCTGCAATCTTTCCCAGCATCAGGGTCTTTTCCAATTTTTTTTTTTTTTTTGGAAAATTTGGAGGGTGGGAATGAACAAAAAATGACAGCAACAACAACAAATCCTCATGAAAGTTCCTTTGTGATTCTAAGTCTTCAAGTGATGGCAAACACCCCCAATTTTATCAGAAGGCACAAGATTTGCAGGCTGAGATCTTCTGGAGACGTGATAGGATCCTGTGCTATGTGGACCAGCCAGCCTCATGGCTAATGGCCTAGAAAATGTAGGTTGACTTTAAGAATGGAAAAGTTCCTCTACACTGAAATGTCTTTTCCCATGTGTACACCTGAAATTCTTATGTAGAAAATTCAATCTTTTAGCTTAAAGGTTGACTTCCAGTTCAACTGGCACAGCCCTTGCCTCTGCGCCTACGCCCTGAAAACAATCAATTATGCACTAATATGAGCTGGTCTCAAATACTCTTCCAAGAGGCAGTTCTAATGGGGAGCGAGCACGAAGTCAGTGGGCATTTGACAGAGGCAAGAGAGATTGTTTTAAAGTTAGAAGAAATGTTCAAAAACATTCAAACGAAGAGGCTAAAGCAATAGAGATAAAGCTTGAATATTTCATGATTTTGCGTGGATTGCCCTTTGTGTGTGCATCATTGAAAATCCATCATCTGTACTGAATGTCCTTGGCTCCTAGACAAATCAATTCTCCTGATCCCCAAAGAGAAACAAATAGAATGAGATAGCAAGAGTGTTTAAGATGGTATGACACTTAGTGTAAAACATAGTATGGAAATAGTGAATATATTTAATCTCCTCAAAATCATCACTGTAAGATGATGTATTAGAATAATAATAGGCTAATAAGCAAATTTAAAATTATAAACTTAAGATTAATTTGAGAGATATTTGAAATGTAAATATAAAAGACCAAAGATTTTGTTTTTCTTTGCCAAAAGCTAAATTCAGATGGTATTTTTCAATAATCTGCATGAAAGTTACTTTCAGAGTTATGGTTTTTGAAAAACAATATTTCAGTCAGCTGTGTATATAAACAATGGCATCTCAGATATTGCAGCTTGATTGCTTCCACATTCCTAAAATTCTGAAAACTCAAGAAACCATTTTTATAGCATTGGCAAAACCATGTAAAGCTTTATTCTTTACATATAGGATTTCAGCCTACTCGAGACTCTGTGAAAGATGGACTTGCTTAGGGTAAAAGTAATAATTTTTAATATTACCTTTCTATTAGCTCTAATCTAATGCACCGGAAGGCATAACTCACTTCTCTTAACAATAAGAAAGAGAAAAATATGTGTATAGATGGATGTCGTCAGTAAATGCCTTTAGCTAAATAAGGCACAATTGATTTGAAGGGCCTCCATCTGAATGGGCCTTTGAGTGGCCCAAGGATGGAGAAGAATGCATAACTGTCAATGTTCATTGTTCGCCTCCTCTCCCCTCCCCCGCTCCCTCCTTCTCTCCTTGATGAAGAATAGTGATAGATGAAAATCTATGTGGTAATTGAAGAGGAATAAAGTTACACTAGATGTTAGAAGAAATATAGGTGGAGGTGCCATTAACTGAAGTAATTAAATGGAATAAAGATGCCAAAGCAAAGCATGGCCAAAGGGGACATGAAAGAAAAAAGCACTGAAAATGATGATCAGACAGAATGATACATATGTGTAATTGAACTTGAAATTAAAAAGTAGCAAAATGATCTTTCTTTCTGGTGGCCATGTTCTTAAAGAATTGTAAGGAGCTTGACAGAGGTGGAGGTTAGCCCAATTTTGTTGGTCATCAATAAATGTTTCCTGTAACCAACTCAGTAAACAGTTATGGCTAGAACTTAGCCTATTGTCAAGCAGACAGATTTAAGAAGTAGAACTTGTTACGTGGAAAAGTCAACTATTAAAAGCCGATGGAAATATGGACCATTACATGTTCTATGAGATGCAGTTTTCTTTTTTTTTCTTTATTTATTTTTAGTTGAAGGATAATTGCTTAACATTATTGTGTCAGTTTCTGCCATACATCAACAAGAATCAGTCATAGGTATACATATATCTCCTCCTTCTTAACCCTCCCTCCCAGCCCCCACCCTTCTAGGATGTTACAGAGCTCCAGTTTGAGTTCCCTGAGTCATACAGCCAATTCCCACTGGCTATCTATTTTACATATGGTAACGTATATGTTTCCATGCTACTCTATTTGTCCCATCCTCTCTTTCCCCCACACCTCTCTGTGTCTATAAGTCTGTTCTTTATGTCTGAGATTCAGTTTTCTTAAAAACAAAAAACAAAAACAAGGTGAAACGATAACAGCTAAAGTGTCAGAGTTGTAGCAGCCCATCTTAGTAATTTAATTTTAACATAGTTTTTTGAAATGACATAAAAATGCTGTTATGTCACTTACAATAAATGTTTTGACAATAAAACAATATATAGAAGTTGGTTATAAACAGATATGACTGGAGTGAAGAAAAAAATGCATGGCAAACTTGAGTTGCATAGTATATCATTACCCAGAGAAATGTACACATCTAAAAAAAAAAAAAAAAATCCTACATTTTGAAAGCATTAAAATTTGCCAAAAGCCTCAACCTCTTAGGGTCTGGAATTAAAGAATGAGTCACTTCTAAAAGCAGAGAGGTGCGTGTGACTTAGCATTTTAACTCTTGGGGAAGGGCTTTACTCAAAATAGCAGATTTAGCAAAATTGGCACTTTTCTTTAGAACAGTGAAGCTGCAGGATTCCTGAGAAAACTGGGCACCGCTGATGCTTAAGCTTTTAGTCAATAAGTGTTGTGAAAGGCAGGCATAAAATCATAATGATCTTTCAAATTAAGATGACGTCAAGGCCATTAATGATCCAATGTAGAGGTGACTATTACGTGTAGACAGAACCTAGCTGCTAGGCTGGTTCAAGATTACTTAAGAGTTTGGAGAAAGAACATAAAACAGCAGGTGATTTGGAGCTCATCCATGCCCTGCTTTAACTCCTTGACTGCCAGACCCAGTCAAACCCAATGGGGCCCTGTGGGGCTTCTGGATGCAGAGTACTTTTTCTGTCGCCTGTTTCCTGTAGGCAAGATTCCAGCCTCCATGATCTTTCCTGAGTTTCAAAGGGCAGATTCAAACAGTTGCTGTTCAAGGGAGGAACAGTCAAGAAACCACTTGAGGCAAGATTAATGGGACCAGAGAAGCTTATCAAGGTTAGAAGCCTTACCACTTGAGATCCTTGTTGTTGTTTAATTGCTCAGTCGTGTCTGACTCTGCAACTCCATTGACTGCAGCACGCCTGGTTTCGCTGTCTTTCACTGTCTCCTGGAGCTTGCTCAAACTCATGTCCTTTGAGTCAGTGATGCCATCCAACCATCTCACCCTCTGTCTCCCTCTTTTCCTCCTGTCCTCACTCTTTGCCAGCATCAGGGTCTTTTCCAATGAGTTGACTCTTCAAATCAGGGGACCAGAGTATTGGAGCTTTAGCTTCAGCATTAGTCCTTCTAATGAATATTCCGGGTTGATTTCCTTTAGGATTGACTAGTTTGATCTCCTTGCAGTCCAAAGGACTCTCAAGAGTCTTCTCTAGCACCACAATTCTAAAGCATCAATTCTTTGGCACTCAGCCTTCTTTATAATCCAACTCTCACATTTGTACATGACTACTGGAAACATCATAGCTTTGACTATGTGGACCTTTGTCAGGAAAGTAGTGTCTCTGCTTTTTAATACACTGTCTAGGTTTGTCATAGCTTTTCTTCCAAGGAGCAAGTGTGTTTTAATTTCATGGCTGCAGTCACCATCTGCAGTGATTTTGGAGCCCAAGAAAATAAAATCTGCCACTGTTTCCACTTTCCCCATCTCCCCTGAGACCCTGCACACACCCTAGTCGGTCAGCAGTCCTAGCCTTGAACCATTGCCATAAAACTCCTTACCAAATTTCTCTGGTTGGGACACATAGTTTTTGAGGCAGGAGCCTGCTATGTTCCGTCAAAGCAATAAAGCTATTCTTTTCTATGTCACCTCAAACTGTCTCTGAGATTCAATTCACTGGAGCACAGAGGCTGAGCTTTGGGCATCATCTCCTGTTGGCATCTTCTACATCTTTAAGCAGAAACACTCATAGTCTTGACCTCCTTTATAGTATTAGCTTCATAAAAGCAATGGTCTAAGGATAATCACATGACCATCATCCCTATTCTTATGGGAACACAACATTTCTGAGTCTTAATTCCTTCATTGATCTCATCTCTCATGTCTAAGTTATTGTACTTTTGGGTTCTTTTTGGAAATGTCTGAGCTTTGTCCTTTCTTTCCCAAGACTAAAACCACACCAGTCTGAGACCTAATTATCTTATGCCTGGAACTTTAAAATTGCTTCCTGGAGGTACTCTATTATGACAATAGAAGTATGCCCATAAATTTAAATTAAAATGTTTTCATTTTTCTTGGTGATAAATCTGTAAATGCTAACAATTTTTTATGTATTAAATTATCTATGAAATCATTAGTTATGTTAAACTGATCAGAAGAATATAAATGTATTATAAAATTTGGTAATTGTTAGCTATAAAATGTAAATCTGTTGAAAATATATATCTGTATTGAGATTGAGTGAAGCTGGCTTTTTTCCCAAGTTGTGAATCTACAGATGATTATTATTTATTCCTAGAAAGTGACAGAGTTCAATATCAAGTCTGTCTCCCTCCTGGCCTCCCCAGTTCTTCCCCTCCACCCTCATTCTCTTTCTTTCTCAAACTAGATATAGGTATTAAGAAAAGTTGCTGACAAAAGTTGGTGGGACTGAAGGAAGTTTTTATTTGCCACCTCAGGTGGCATGTGGGATCTTTGTTCTCAAACCACTGAGCCACCAGCCAAGTCCCAAGGAGCTTTGATATAGGATTATCAATTATTGAAGTTATTCTAAGTTGCATGCCAAAAGAATATACTAATCTATAATGAAAATATTTTAAATTATCTAGCAGCTGGTGACTTCATAATGACCATTTAATTTTGTAAAAGGCATGAATTGGAACCATCTGATTTGCAGAAGGATTTTCTACACAGTCATTAAAGTCATTTAATTTCTCAATATCTGGGAAGTATATTAAAAAGACAATATATAAGCTTTAATTTCCATTAATCTTTAACTTAGAGGTCCCTTCTTTATGGAGCTAAAATTACATCAAACTGGGGTAAAAAAAAATAACCCCATAAAATTAGACATATGTGTTTTAGGAATTTACCCATTTCTGAACATGGATCAATATATTAATGCCAAATTTAAACTACCTAGGAAGGCATCTCCTAGTCTTTAAAAGTTATGATACTTGAGAATTATTATATATAAATAAATTCTAATTTTGTTTTATGATGAAACATTGTTTAAATGAATATATTTGACAGAATTGGAACAAATTTGAATTGCTAAAGAGGAAGCAATCCTAATTAAATGAAGTTGGTTTTCTAGGATTTAAGATACTATATCCTCAAATACATTTTAGAAACATATTGTCTCACATTCGTATGTAAGAGAATGGTTTGTATTTAAGTCTACAGGTTTACATTTTTATAAAAACTGACAAAAATGATATGGCCACTATTAATTTTAGAGCATATAAATGATGTATTAAATTAAAAGATTCATCAATAAAGAGGTGATTAAATATTATTATTAAGTGCATCATTTAGGGCAAAAATCTATAATATAACATAATCTCTTTATTTTTATCTTCAGCCCCAAAATACGTGGAATAAATGAACACAAGCAAATGTAGGCAAGTGGCAGATTTGTGCCCAAATTAAAAATGAATATGTGTTTACAGTATTTCATGTTTGGGCAAAGGTTAATGAAAATATTTCTTCTACCGGGGTGACTAATATAAGAAAATATAAGACATTAACGTACCTATTACCCATAGATCTCTTTTACTGCAGAAATAGTGTCATTTGACTCAGACTTGCCTGTGAGTGTCCAGGAGTCACCAGCAAAGGCATGGGTTGGTGGTGGCCTGCTGCAGGGTTGGGGACACCGAGTATAGCAGTACATGGATGGGATCTTTTGAAGGAGGTCACCATTATCTTCATTACCTCTACCATAGTTTGGCCCCAGGTAAATAGCAAAATCACTGCAGATGGTGATTGAAGCCATGAAATTGAAAGACGCTTACTCCTTGGAAGGAAAGTTATGACCAACCTAGATAGCATATTCAAAGGCAGAGACATTACTTTGCCAACAAAGGTCTATCTAGTCAAGGCTATGGTTTTTCCAGTGGTCATGTATGGATGTGAGAGTTGGACTGTGAAGAAAGCTGAGTGCTGAGGAATTGATACTTCTGAACTGTGGTGTTGGAGAAGACTCTTGAGAGTCCCTTGGACTGCAGGGAGATCCAACCAGTCCATCCTAAAGGAGATCAGTCCTGGATGTTCATTGGAAGGACTGATGCTAAAGCTGAAACTCCAATACTTTGGCCACCTCATGCGAAGAGTTGACTCATTGGAAAAGACTCTGATGCTGAGAGGGATTGGGGGCAGGAGGAGAAGGGGACAACCGAGGATGAGATGGCTGGATGGCATCACTGATGCGATGGACATGAGTTTGGGTAAACTCTGGGAGTTGGTGATGGACAAGGAGGCCTGGTGTGCTGTGATTCATGGGGTCACAAAGACAGAAAATTGGATTAAAGATTTACTGAGCATGGCCCTGCCCATCAGAACAAGACCCAGTTTCCCCCTTAGTCAGTCTCTCCCATCAGGAAGCTTCCATAAGCCTCGTATCCTTCTCCATCAGAGGGCAGACAGACTGAAAACCACAGTCACAGAAAACTAACCAATATGATCACATGGACCACAGCCTTGTCTAATGCAATGAAACTATGAGCCATGCAGTGCAGGGCCACCCAAGATGGCTGGGTCATGGCAGAGAGTTCTGAAAAAATGTGGTCCACTGGAGAAGGGATGGCAAACCACTTCAGTATTTCTGCCTTGAGAACCTCATGAGCAGTATGAAAAGGCAAAAAGATAGGACACTGAAAGATGAACTCCCCAGGTCGGTAGGTGCCCAATATGCTACTGGAGATCAGTGGAGAAATAACTCCAGAAAGAATGAAGGGATGGAGCCAAAGCAAAATCAACACCCAATTGTGGCTGTGACTGGTGATGGAAGCAAGATTCCATGCTGTAAATAGCAATATTGCATAGGAACCTGGAATGTCAGGTCCATGAATCAAGGCAAACTGGAAGTGGTCAAACAGGAGATGGCAAGAGTTAACATTGACATTTTAGGAATCAGCGAACTAAAATGGACTGGAATAGGTGATTCTAAGTCAGATGACCATTATATCTACTACTGTGGGAAAGAATCACTTAAAAGAAATGGAGTAGCCATCATAGTCAACAAAAGAGTCTGAAATGTAGTACTTGGATGGAATCTCAAAAATGACAGGATGATCTCTGTTCATTTCCAAGGCAAATCAGTCAATATCATGGTAATTCAAGTCTATGCCCTGACCAGTAATGCTGAAGCTTAAGTTGAATGGTTCTATGAATACCTACAAGACCTTCTAGAACTAACACCCAAAAAAGATGTCTTTTCATTATAGGGGACTGGAATGCAAAAGTAGGAAGTCAAGAAACACCTGCGTAACAGGCAAATTTGGCCTTGGAGTACAGAATGAAGCAGGGCAAAAGCTAGAAGAGTTTTGCCAAGAGAACGCACTGGTTATAGCAAACACCCTCTTCCAACAACACAAGAGAAGACTCTACACATGGACATCACAAGATAGTCAACACAGAAATCAGATTGATTATATTCTTTGCAGCCAAAGATGGAGAAGCTCTATACTGTCAGCCAAAAGAAGACCAGGAGCTGACTGTGGCTCAGATTATGAACTCCTTATTGCCCAATTCAGACTTAAATTGAAGAAAGTAGGGAAAACCAATAGGCCATTCAGGTACGACCTAAATCAAATCCCTTTACGTTATACAGTGGAAGTGAGAAATAGACTAGATCTAATAGAGTGCCTGATGAACTATGGACGGAGGTTCATGACATTGTACAGGAGACAGGGATCAAGACCATCCCCAAGAAAAAGAAATGCAAAAAAAGCAAAATAATTGTCTGAGGAAGGCTTACAAATAATTGTCTGAGGAAGGCTGTGAAAAGAAGAGAAGTGAAAAGCAAAGGAGAAAAGGAAAAGATACACCCATTTGAATGCAGAGTTCCAAAGAATAGCAAGGAGGGATAAGAAAGCCTTCCTCAGTGATCAATGCAAAGAAATAGAGGAAAAGAACAGAAGGGGAAAGACTAGAGATCTCTTCAAGAAAATTAGAGATACCCAGGGAACATTTCATGCAAAGATGGGCTCGATAAAGGACAGAAATGGACCTAACAGAAGCAGAAGATATTAAGAAGAGGTGGCAAGAATACACAGGAGAACTGTACAAAAAAGATCTTCACAACCCAGATAATCATAATGATGTGGCCACTCACCTAGAGCCAGACATCCTAAGTCAAGTGGGCTTTAGAAAGCATCCCTATGAACAAAGCTAGTGGAGGTGATGGAATTCCAGCTGAGCTATCTCAAATCCTGGAAGGTGATGCTGTGAAAGTGTTGCACTCAATATGCCGACAAATTTGGAAAATTCAGCAGTGGCCACAGGACTGGAAAAGGTCAGTTTTCAATCCAATCCCAAACAAAGGCAATGCCAAAGAATGCTCAAACTACCACACAATTGCACTCATCTCACATGCTAGTAAAGTAATGCTCAAAATTCTCCAAGCCAGGTTCAGCAATACATGAATCATACCAGATGTTCCAGCTGGTTTTAGAAAAGGCAGAGGAACCAGAGATCAAATTGCCAACATCCGCTGTATCATTGAAAAAGCAAGAGTTCTGAAAAAAGATCTATTTCTGCTTTATTGACTATGCCAAAGCTGTTGACTGTGTGGATCACAGTAAACTGTGGAAAATTCTGAAAGAGTTGGGAATACCAGACCACCGACCAGCCTCTTGAGAAATCTGTATGCAAGTGAGGAAGCAACAGTTAGAACTGGATGTGGAACAACAGACTGGTTCCAAATAGGAAAAGGAGTATGTCAAGGCTATATATTGTCACCCTGCTTATTTAACTTCTATGCAGAGTACATCATGAGAAATGCTGGGCTTGATGAAGCACAAGCTGGAATCAAGATTGCTGGGAGAAATATCAATAACCTCAGATATGCAGATGACACCACCCTTATAACAGAAAATGAAGAGGAACTAAATAGCCTCTTGATGAAAGTGAAAGAGGAGAGTGAAAAAGTTGGCTTAAAGCTCAACATTCAGAAAACGAAGATCATGGCATCTGGTCTCATCACTTCATGGGAAATAGTTGGGGAAACAGTGAAGATGGTGTCAGACTTTAGTTTTCTGCACTCCAAAATCACTGCAGATGGTTTTTGTAGCCATGAAATTAAAAGACACTTACTCCTTGGAAGGAAAGTTATGACCAACCTAGATAGCATATTCAAAAGCAGAGACATTACTTTGTCAGCAAAGATCTGTCTGTCAAGGCTATGGTTTTTCCTGTGGTCATGTATGGATGTGAGAGTTAGACTATAAAGAAGGCAGAAGAATTGGTGCTTTTGAACTATGGTGTTCGAGAAGACTCTTGAGAGTCCCTTGGACTGGGAGGAGATCCAACCAGTCCATTCTGAAGGAAATCAGTTCTGAATGTTCATTGGAAGGATTGATGCTGAAGCTGAAACTCCAATACTATGACCACCTGATTCAAAGAACTGACTCATTGGAAAAGACCTCTATCCTGGGAAAGATTGAAGGCAGGAGGAGAAGGGGATGGCAGAGGATGAGATGGTTGGATGGCATCACCGACTCAATGGACATGAGTTTGAGTGAACTCTGGGAGTTGGTGATGGACAGGTAGGCCTGGCATGCTGCAGTCCATGGTGTCTCAAAGAGTTGGACACGACTGGGTGACTGAACTGAGCTGATTGAAATAGTCATGGAAATTTTTATCTCTCTGAAATCATGGAAAATATGTAGAACAATGAGACACTCTGGCCTTAGGCTTTTCCAAACATCTGTGGACTCTGCATGAAGGAGCCTTATTTTGAGAGGTGATCTTAAGGACCACTCCTTATGATGGCAGAGAAGAAAGGTTCAGAGATGAAAGGCAGAGACACCAATCCAGGGGTAGTTTGTCAAGCTGGGTCACTACAGTGGGCAGATGCAGTTTTGTCCTACCAGTGACCCTTGGAGGAGGCATGGGAAATGTGCTTCATCCTTGTCCACCCAAGGAATATGTTAGAGGAGTTTTCATCGTCCAGTTCTTGTTCCCTGGGGCAAGGGTCACCTCATGGGATATTATCTACTTTTCTGGTCTGTGCCTCTGTCAAAGGTGGGTGTCCCATGTGGCGGAAGAAACAGAAAGATCCTGGGGTAGAAGGTAAGAGAGATCAGTTGCCGTTGAGGATCCACGGTTGTGTGCAGCTGGCTGGCTGGAGTGCACCGGTGGGCATGGAGGACGGAGATGGGGCACAAGAAATATCTGATCTCGACTTCTTGACACCAAATGTCGTTACTATTAAGAGAGGTGGAAATACAGAGACTGGATTTGCAGCACATGGGTGTAAATGCTATTTCTAGCATACTTTTTGTTTTGATTTACAAATACTTACTAATCTAAGAATAAGACCTGGGAATCTTGCCGTGCATTGCCACGGGTGTGAAATACAGTGATTCTTTAGTTCTAACCGACAGGCTTTGCTTTAGTTTCCCCTCAACAGTCTTTCAGAAGTGCCATCTCCTTTGCCAGTAATTAGGGGCCAAGGAGGTGAGACTGTCCAAAGGACATTATCAGGACTTCTTTGGTGGTCCAGTGGTTAAAACTCATCTTCCAGTGCAGGAGGTTGTGGGAGCTAAGATTCCCACATACCTCCTGGCCAAAAACCAAAACATAAAATGGAAACAATATTGCAGCAAATACAATAAAGACTTTAAAAATGATCCATGCAAAAAAAAAAAAAACTTAAAAAAAAGAACCTGTCTTCACTTCAGCCTCCCCATACTGATGAGTATGATCAAAGGAGGCCACATCTACAGTGATGTTTGAAATTTTCTTATTCTTTGACATCCTGGAGCTTTTTGATTGTTGTTGTTTTTTTTGCTTTTTAATTTTTGTTTGCTTTTTTATTTTTATTGTTGTTATTTGGAGGGATTAGGGGCAGGAGGAGAAAGGGACGACCGAGGATGAGATGGCTGGATGGCATCACAGACTCAATGGACGTGAGTGTGAGTGAACTCCGGGAGTTGGTGATGGACAGGGAGGCCTGGCGTGCTGCGATTCATGGGGTCGCAAAGAGTCGGACACGACTGTGCGACTGAACTGAACTGAAACTGCATCTGACTCTGTGATCCTGTGGACTGTAGCACTCTAGGCTCCTCTGTCCATGGGATTTCCCAGGCAAGAGTACTGGAGTGGGTTGCCATTTCCTTCCCCAGGGGATTGAGGGAGGGGTAGAACATTTAGTCCTGAAGTGGGAACCCTGGTTACTGTGAAAGAGAAGAACCAGAATAATTTTTGCTCAGGTTCTCAGGCAGATCAACTTTAGGAAAAAACACCAATGGAAGTTGAGTATAGGGAAACTGATTTCCCTACAGCTGTCCATAACTGTGTACACCTAGAAAGTCTGTCTTTTCAGGGATTCTCTGAACTTCATTGAATACTTGAGGTATGAGACATCACATTACTTGCTTTTTGCTGTTACTACCTGCCACCTGAATAAAACCCTATGGCTGGGACCTCTCTAGTGGTCCAGTAGTCAAGAATCTGCTTTCCAATGCAGGGAATGGGGATTTGATCTCTAGCTGGGGAACTAAAATCCCACCTACTACAGGGCAACTAAGCCCCTACACCTGCATATTACTGAGTCTGCATTCTAAAGCATGTACTCCATAAGAAGAGATCCCACGTGGCATAATGAAGACCCAAAGCAGCCAAAAACCAAACAACCCCTCCACCCAACCAAACCCTGTGGCCAGTCCCTAGAGCGATGTAGTCCGCTCCAGCAGGGAGCTTTCATGGGGAGCCAGGCTGGGGAGAAGATTTCTGAAATGTGAAGGTTATTTTCTTGGCAAATCTCAGTGTTCTGGAATTAGTGAGTGAATGAGGGCAGATATCCTTGTCTTCATGCTCAACAGGATGGCATTTGAATTCTTGCTCAGATTCTTTCTTGGAACTTGTTTCTTAAACAATCACAGGAGGTTATTCACCAAAGTCAATGAAACTGAAATGTTCTTTGTCAGCAGGAGGATATGACTAGATGTGCTCTCATTATATCCATTGGAAGCATTTCCCCTGATCTTCGAAATATATTATTACATTTCGGATGACATTAAGAGATAAGTCTTTAGTCACGGAATTCTAGTAGGAGGGAAAAAAAGTAGTTTGGGTTATTTTCTTTATTATTGTTGTTAAAATGTGAATCATGCCCTTCAGTTTGATGAATTCTCATTGATGCTTCAATGGAAAGGGAAGATGAAATAACATAAATGATAGCTATAATTAATTTTATACTAAGCTTCCTTGATGAAATTAATATTGTCAGATGGAAATGTAATTTAAGCAAAATATGCTTATATGCTCATGTAAGCTGAGTTACACATTTGGACTTTAAGAAAAAAATCACTCTTGCATTTCATAGGACCGCTTACAAAATGATTTAGCTTAATTGTTTGTACAGCTTTCTAGACATTATAGCTCTTTAAAGGCAATAAGGGCACATGAGATGAAAGGGTGAAAGACAAAGGGTCATTTTAAATATGCTTCTATTATTCTGGAAAAAAAAAATGCAGGACACTTCTAATTCCCAAACCTAGGTTTTAGCATATATGTTAATGTACTTTGGCTGCAGTTTTATATTCATCAAAAAGGAAACATTCTGGCAATTTAAAACAATTCAAATCTAAACTGAAATAAATTATATTGGTTTGTTAAGTAAGCTTCAAAACATATTGACCTAAAAGGTCAGCAAATGTTAGTGAAAAATATACAAGTCAATATCCATCACATGCCTGAATTCTTTGTTTTATGTGACATTTCAAGCAATTTTCATAACTGGTCAGGAAAGAGTACAAAATAACAATCACCAAGACAGTTCACTGATTTCAGATAAAATCTTCCATGATCTCAAAAACAAATACTCATAAGCGTCATAAACTGACATTGATTACTGTTCTGAACAACAACAACAAAAACAACATCTACAGCTTGTTTCTTAATACGAAACCAAACATTATGTAACATATGAAAATTTGAAATATCAATTGCTATTTCTTCTTTAAAGAGTCTAATCCCTGTGAGACAGTCAATACAATATTTATTTAATTAGCTGATTACCAGAGTTAAAGGACTCAGACACAGGAACACAGACACCCCGGTTGATAATCTGGTAGAAAGGTGGTTTGCTGGTCAAGGCAGCATTTTTTTCAACACTCACATAGAGGAATACATGATAGAGATCTCTCTTCTTCCTCCAGAATAAATTAAAGCTGTATAGCTCTGTTAAGGATGTGGCATATTTATGAGAATGTAAGGACCTCATGGATGAGGTTGCTAAAGTCTTTGTGATAAATGCCTGGCTGTCAGTCTTGCTTCCGCCACTATACTGTGCTTAACCCCCAAATACAGCAGATACTAGATTTATCAAGCAGCGCTTGGTCCGTGGCCATATAGCACTTGGTGGCCATATAAAGTTAAAATTAGTTAAATTGCTCAGTTGTGTCCAACTCTTTGTGACCCCATGGACTGTAGCCCACCAGGCTCCTCCATCCATGGGATTCTCCAGGCAAGAATACTGGAGTGGGTTGCCATTTCCTTTTCTAGGGGATCTTCCTGACCCAGGGATCGAACCCAGGTCTCCCACATTGCAGGCAGATACTTTAACCTCTGAGCCACCAGGTAGCTATATAGGCTGGCTATAAAATCTCAGACAGCTAGAGACAGGAGGAGGAGGGAAAGAAACTAGCATTTATTGAGTGTCTCCCTTGGATGGGAATAGGGCTTCTCTGATAGCTCAGTTGGTAAAGAATCTGCCTGCAATGTGGGAGCCCCGGTTCCATTCCTGGGTCAGGAAGATTCCCTGGAGAGGGGATAGGCTACCCACTCCAGTATTCTTGGGCTTCCCTTGTGGCTCAGCTGATCAAGTATCTGCCTGCAATGTGGGAGACGTGGGTTCAATCCCTGAGTTGGGAAGATCCTCTGGAGAAGGAACAGCTACCCAGTTTTGGCCTGGAGAATTCCAAGGAGGTCACAAAGAGTCATATAGGACCGAGCGACTTTCACTTCACTTGTGTGGGAAAAACTGTGTGGCAACTTTCCATGTGTGGCCTTACACTATTCTTTCAATCACCCTAAGAAATGGATATTATTTCCATTTTACACATGAGGAAAATAAAGCTCAGACAGATTATACTATGAAAGAGTAGTGAAATTAAAATTTTTAACCCAGGTTTTGTGTTATCTCGCTGATTATTTCTTGCATTTGTGGTGGTAAGGGTTCAACTTCTATATTGTTACCAATTCTTGTCTTCTAACCTTGCGGGATCTCTCCAGTTCATGGTGTTCCAAACACATTCATTTTTTTCCCTTTTAAAATCTGCTTCTCTTGTATTTTGTGATCTTGTCTCATCTTGTATCTCTCTTCTATCCCAAGATAGAAATCTTACCCACCAACCTATCTTTCTTGTCCATCTTCGTATTGCATAAAGCAACTAGGTGGAAGCTTATTATAAGCTGAAAGGGTTTAGCAATCAAAAATCATCTTGAATACCAAAGTATTTTAAGTAATTTTGTGTTGACACCTATTCTATAAACTCAATGAGCTGTAATGTAGCTCACCAGAGGCCTTGTTACCCAGGAGGGCCATCTTTGTAGCCAAGCCTCTGGGTAGCACCCCAAGTCTTGAGGCATTTAGAAAAAGACAACCCAAATTCATTAAAGAAGTTATTTGAGTGGCCTGAGGCAAACCTGCGTTCACGTGTGCTAAGTCGCTTTAGCTGTGTCTGACTCTGCAACAATTTGGACTTCAGACCACCAGGCTCCTCTGTCCATGGGATTTCCCAGACAAGAAACTGGAGTGGGTAGCCATTCCCTTCTCCAGGGGATCTTGCCGACCCAGGGATCAAACTCGTTTGGCAGGCAGATTGTTTACTGCTAAGCCACCGAGGAAGCCCCATCCAGAAATCTAGTGGGTTTTAACTTTCCAATCTCTCCAACTAGGAGGAGGCTGGAAGGGCATCCAAGAAGGCCAATGGGCAGTGCCCCCCACACTGCAGTGAACAGCTTCACAGGTATCTTTATACATCTTTGCCTGAAGTACATGTGTAGAATATGCTTTATATATAAAAGTATGTTTAAACATATTTTATTGGGACTTGTCATAAATTTTTTTTTTCTTAGAACTTGTTCTTTATCAGTTCATTTAAATCATTATTTTGTTGAACAGTGCCTGGCATGTGTGTATAGAGTGTATCTAATTTTTGTTGGAACTAAAACAGCTGTATTCAGTGACATTGTGCAACAGTGACATTCAGCTACATTTTGGTGCACGTGTGGGTGATTTTGCAGTACAGATTCATAGAATTCAAAAGCTCTTCATATTTAAAGTTTGTTTAGATATAGTTAAATTGCAAGGACAAAAATATGGTACCAACATATCTTTGTATGAGTAATTTAGGAGGTTCTTGGTTAGATCATACCTTTGCCAGTACTGGATATTTAGTTTTTGTGACTCTAAAGATTAAAAAATAATAATTTAGTATTTAACTTGAACTTGTGGGTTACAAGGGAAGTTGTCTTTTTTGTGTTTCCTGGATATTTATAGTTCTGTAAATTGCTTTTTCATTTACTTTGCCTATTTAAAAAATCAAGTCATCTTTCTATTCCTTGAATGAAATTTTGCATATTATAAATAAAAATTCTTTGTCTAATGTTGATTTCAAATATTTCTCATAGCCTGTCACTTATCTTGAAACTTTCTTCTATGATATCTTCTCTTAAATATTGTACCAAAAGATGTTTTTATACCATTACATCTATCTGTCTTTTTCTTTCTGCATTTTGAATAGTATTAGGCAGGACTTGCATATCCCAGATCATTAAAATATCCATCTCTACTTTTTTTTTTGTATGTGTGTTGCAATAAACCTGTCAAACTCAGGGCTAAGGGCACCATCCTCCACAAAACTTCCCTCACTTCAGGTGCAAATTTGGGAGTCTCCAGGTCCACCCTCACTTCTGACCAACTAACTACAAATTCAGAGGTTCCCATGATTTCCCTCAGGTTTGATAATTCAGTAGAAAGACTCACACAACATATGGAAAGGGCTATACTTCCGATTATAGTTTTGTTACAGCAAAAAGCTGCTAATTAGAACCTGCCAAAACAAGAGATATGTAGGTGAAGTCCGGAAGAGGTCCAAAGACAAAGCTTCTGGATGGTATGCTATGATCCAGGACAACAGTCAGCATACTGTCAACCAGGAAAGTTCAACCAAGCCCAGGTACCCAAAGTTTTTATTGGGGTTTCATTATGTAGGCATGACTGACTAAACACTGGCCATGTGGTTGAGGGCAGTTTCTAACCCCTTCTCCCTTGGGGAGATCAGGGTGATATCATGTGTTTGACACCCAACACTTTATCTTTTGGTTGGTCTTTCTGATGTGGCCAGTCCCCATCTTGAGTTATTTGCTTAGCATAAACTATCCACCATAAGTTACCTTGTTAGCATAATCTCTCAGGTATGGTCTGAGGGGCTCATGAGGAATAACAGGGATACTCCAATCACTGAGAAAATTCTCAGGGCTTCGAGGTTACCTCCCAGGAGCTGAGGCAAAGACCTCTCTTTGGGTAAAGTATGTTCTTTACTAAGTGTGTGCATGCTAAGTCACTTCAGTCATGTCAGACTCTTTGCAACTCTATGGACTGTAGCCCACCAGGCTCCTCTGTCCATGGGGATTCTCCAGGCAAGAATACTGGAGCGGGTTGCCATTTTCTCCTTCAGGGGATCTTTCTGATTCAGGGATTGAACCTGCATCTTTTACGTCTCCTGCATTGGCAGGTGGGTTCTTTAATCATTAGCACCAGCTGGGAAGCCCTGTTCTTTACTACACAGTATTTTATAATTTAAAAAAATTAATTTAAAATTTTTGGAATTATATTTTTATGACTGGCACCTTCCTAACTGGTCCCATACAATTTCCATAAACTGATCACATTAAAAAATATATATACATACACACATACATAGTGTGTTAATCATTCACTTGTGTCCTACTCTTTGGGACTCCATGGATTATAGTCTGCTAGGCACCTCTGTCCATGGACTTCTCCAGCAAGAATACTGGAGTGGGTTTCCATTCCCTTCTCCAGGGGATCTTCCAGACCCAGGGATCAAACCCAGGTCTCCTGCAATGCAGGCAGATTCTTTATTATCTGAGCCACCAAGGAATTCAACTTTTCCAAATAAGTAGCTAGTTGTCTCAATATCACTTGAGTATGATACCCTTCCAGTAATTTTGAATACTATCTTTATCATATTCTATATTTTCATATATATATGGCTTTGTTTCTGGATATCTATTCTGGTTCATTTATATTTTTCTACATCTCTTCCAATATTGTCCTATTCAAATTACAACTTTACAGTATTTTTTTCATAGTAAGCTTTGAAAGAGTCAGACACGACTGAGCGACTGAACTGAACTGAAGCTTTGAAAGCTAGTAGGTCAAATTCCACTTATTGTTCTTTTTCCAAGATATCTTGGCTTTTCCTATATATTTTCTTTTCTAGAAAAATTTTAAAATTTTGTCAGATGCCACAAATAAATCTTAAGGGAATTTTAACTGAGATTTTATTGACTTTATGAATTGTTTTAAGGAAGCTTGTATCATTAGAATTTGGAAATTTCTCACTTACTCTATTTAAAAAAATATCCTCCAGTAAAGTTTTAATTTCTGTCTATATTTCACACATGCTTTAAAGATAAATTCTAGGCATGTTGCTTCTTTGTATGCAATTGTGAAAGGATTATTTTTCTGTTCCTGTTTCTGATTATTATCGTCATATAGGAAAACTCCGGGTTTATATCATACATCTAGTACATTATTACATTACATTATTTTATTAGTTCTAGTGTTTCTCAGTTATTTAAGATATTTTTAGACAGATAATCATATCGTCTGCATAATGACACTATTGCCACTCTATGAATAAATATTGGAATGTGAAGGTACAGCAAGGAATGTGGATTAGAAGTATTATTAGCAGGTGCCATTGCTCAGCTCATAATTTTAATGTGAATGATTTTCATATTTCACTTTTGAGTAACACATTTGTGATATATTTCTATATTATATTCTTTGTCAGTTTTAGTAAGCTGCTTCTATCTCTAGCAAATGGTAAGTTTTAATTAGGACTAAGTACTTAATTTACAAAGTGTTTTTGGGATTTAGCAAGGTCATTTTATGTAGTTTCATTTGTAATATGTTATTATAGTGAATGGCATGAATACATTTCCTTATATTAAATCATTTTTCTATTCTGTGGTTAAACATAATTGAATCATAAATAGTGCTCTTTAATGAATGGCAGAAGTTAATTTGCTAAAGTTTTAGTTAGGATTTTCATAAGTTATTTTGATCAGGATTTTTTGGTATTCTCATTCACCTGGAATGGGCATCAGAATTATACTATCCTCACAGAGTGAGGTTGGATAGCTTTCCATGGTTTTCTATGCTTTAAACCAATTTAAATAATATAAGAATTATGCTTTTTTAATTGATAGAAGTGACCTGTAAAGCTACCCAAGACTTAAGTATTTTGCAAGAATAGAAATTGAGGGAGCATGCTCTTGTGTCTCTTCTAAGGACACTAATCCTGTTGGATCAGGACCCCACCCTTTACAACTTCATTTAACTTTGATTGTTTCCTTAGAGGTCTCATCCCAAAATATAGCCACGCTGGAAGTTGGTGCCTCAACATATGAATTGTGCAAGGACACAAGCATTTAATCCATATCAGTTATCTATGGCCATGTGTCAAATCAGGTTCACTGATTGTCCATGTCATAAAGTTTTATTGGAACCCAAAAATGCTCATTTGTTTATGTATTGTTTTGGCTACTTTCACACTACGATGGCAAAATTAAGTATCTGCACAGAAACCCTACAAACCACAAAGCCTTAAGTATTTACTATCTGGTCCTATGCCGAAAAAATTTTGCTGAATCCTGCACTTAGCTTGGCACATGCCTTACTTCTTCTGAGACTAAACTGATTATTCTTCTGAACTCCTGTGGTATTTATTTTCTGACCTAGGCATTCGACTCTTCTAATTCATTATCTTGTGGGCTTCCCTGGTGACTCAGTGGTAAAGAATCCACCTGCCAACACAGGAAATGCAGGTTCGATCCCTGAGCCGGGAAGATCCCCTGGAGGAGGAAATGGCAACCCACTCCAGTATTCTTGCCTGGGGAATTCCATGGACAGAGGACACTTGTGGGCTACAGTCCAAGGGGTTGCAAAGAGTTGGACACAACTGAGCGACTAACCTACTGAGTATATTAGGTGTGTACTCACACCCTCAGAATTGCATGTGCAAGGGCATGCACAAGATATATTTGATGGACTAAGTTGCTCTGATTCTTTCTGGAGAAGCTACTCCACTCACAGCCTCTGGCTGGAGCAGCCCCAGCCAACACCTGTCACTTTCCTCATCCATTCCCATTGTGGCTAACTAAACCAGTGAGGGGCTGTCAGCCCAGACTAACTGATCCTGTGGCTGTCCACTGGCCAGATTCCCTCCTGAGAACTGGAGGAAGAGAAAGAGAGACTGTTGTTGATTGTTTTTGAACCCTGGAGCTTTGAGTTTATGTTGACTCAGGGACTAAGGGCCCCCATATGGGGCCTCCACAAGGATGGGAAACCTGCTTGGAGACAGAAAGATGAAGATGCTAAGGCATGTTGAAGAAATAATAATGGTGCTGAGAGACGGTAAAGAAGGTGCAGAGATACCATAGGGGAAGGAGATAGAAATGAAAGGAGACTGGTGAGAAGAGAAGACTTCCCGGAAAGATTAAGACTCACCTTTGTGCCTCATATTTCAGTTCTCATCTCCTGTCCCCGTAAGTCACATATTTGACCTTGGTACCAATCTCAAATAACAAATATCACCTCTGCCTCTAGAATCTCATAATATTGGGCTGACCAAAAAGTTTGTTCAGGTTTTTCTATAAAATGTAACAGAAAAAATCTGAACAATTTTTTTTGGCCAACATGATAGAAATGAAACAGCAAACAGATGAATTGCTGTTTGTTGTTCAGTAACCAAGCTGTGTATAACTCTTTGCGATCCCATGGCAGGCTTCCCTGTCCCTCACCATCACTTGGAGTTTTCCCAAGTTCATATCCATTGAGTTGGTGATGCCATCCAAACATCTCATCCTCTGTCACCCTCTTCCCCTCCTGCCTTCAGTCATTCCCAGCATCAGGGTCTTTTCCAATGAGTCTGCTCTTCACATCAGGTGGCCAAAGTAATGGAGCTTCAGCTTCAGCATCAGTCCTTCCAAAGAGGATTCAGGGTTGATTTCCTTTAAGATTGACTGGTTTGATCTCCTTGCTTTTCAAGTTGAGGCCTTAAATGCAGAACAGTAAGTACAGATATGGCATAACAATACATTGGGCATAATATTCTATTTTACTTGCAGCACTTAGAAAGTATGAGATTTTCTCGCATTCTGCAGATAAGCTCCTCTTACTTTCGTGATCCAGCAACGGAGAATTTATGTTCCATGTAACGAGAAGAGCCTCAACTACAATATGTCAACTAACCAGAGACATTTTCTGAAGCTTAGCAGAACAGACTCATCAGGAATCCAGATCCCCAGGGAGTAGAATCAGAGTTCATAGTGACCCTGTTCATTTGGAGGAGAGATTGGAAACAGACTCAAATGATAGTGTTCATATGGAGGAGAAATAAGAGACAACCTTTCAAAACAACAAGAAGCCAAAAGCCAGGTTATGCAAAATACGGCAGAAAAGGCATTAATGGTGGAATATAAGCTGGATCTGGGTCAATCAAAAAGTGGGGTGGTCAAAAAGTAAAGTTAGTTCAGTGTTAAACAGAGGATAGGATAGGATACTATAGGATAGCAGAGGATACTGACATTGGAGAAAATGTTTCTTTTGATACTTAACACCATCAATTCAAACCAATAAAATGTAGTCCAGTGCATGTCTGCTTATGGCAGCCTTCTTAAAAAAATGTGATTTCTGTTTTCCAGTCTTAAGCATTTCATGTAGAAGCTTAAATACAAATAAAACGTTGTAACACTTTGGAAAAAAATGTTCTACTAATTTTTAAACTTACCTTCAGTTCTTGTTTTTCATGACAGCCAAGCCAGCTCTGGAGAGGGAGCTGGGTTCAGAATTTGGCTGCATGCTCACCTGCTGGAAGCCCGTGGATGAGACATTTAGCAACTTTGATTCTTAGTTTCTTCCTATTCTTTGTTAAACTTTTTACTTTATATTGGAGTATAGCTGATTAACAGTATTGTGATAGTTTCAGGTGCACAGCAAGGGACTCAGCCATAGGTACACATGTATCCCTTCTCCCCCAGAGTTCCCTGTGCTATACAGTAGATCCTTGTCGGTTACCCATTTTAAATACAGCAGCGTGTACATGTCCATCCCAAATTCCCTAACTGTCCTTTACCCTCATCCTTGATTCTCAGTTTCTTGATTTGAAAACTCAGGGATAATCACCGCCCTGCAAGACTGCTGCTTTCAACCAGGCTTGAGAGATTCCATTTGCCAAAGTTACTGCCATACCTTACTCTTTGGCTCACTTTCCTCATCTCTGGGAGCCTCTTTGTGCTTTAGGGTTTGTGATCACCTGGGGAAAGATTATAACTTACAAAAGTACTTCAGAGTTTGTGGTTGAAAAATACAAAATGAAATGTTAAAGGAACCAGGAGAAAAATATGCACTGTGGTGGTAAAACTTGATAAGCTCACCATGTGTTCTGGGACAGGTCTAACCTCTTTGGGCTCCAGTTTCTTTGTATTCTGGCTTCCCAGGTATCTCTAGTGGCAAAAAATCTGCCTGCCAATGCAGGGAACATAAGAGACATAGGTTTGATCTCTGGGTTGGGAAGATCCCCTGGAGGAGGGCATGGCAACTGTCTCCAGTATTCTTGTCTGCAGAATCCCATTGACAGAGGAGACGGTGGGCTACAGTCCATAAGTTGGGGGTACTGGGGAGAGAGGGGTGCAAAAGGGACCCTAGTTGTTTGAGATGGTTTCTTTAATTTATTTTTAAATTTTTTGATATGGTTTCTAACATCACTACCAGGTCTAACAGTTGATGATTCTTTAGAGAAGAATGCTCTTAGGACCAAGAGCATGTTTAATTTTTCCTTGATACTGAGGACTCTTGCAGAATAGAACAATGGCCAGCTTTAATATATTTCCCCTGAGGAGTGAATTAGGGGAAACAGACTGAACAAAACCACTTTTGATTTAAGTTAGAGGTAAGGAAGAATTTCTAGACTGTGGGAATTGTTTATTGTTGTGAATTAACCAGGGAGGTTGGGACATTCCAGCAGGATGGATTCCTTTCTTTTTTTTTTTTTTTTGCTTAGTGTATTCTCATTTTAATACATTTTCACAGAATAAGATGATACTGTGCATAATGTTTTGTGAACTGTTTTATATTAACGAAGTCTGAACAATATCCATGTCAACAGATATATTTGGTAACTGACATATGACATTTGATTCTTCTATGTTTTTATCTAAGTTGTATACATAATAAGAAAACAAACACACGTAAGTCTGCCAACCAACATAAAAAATGCTTGGGGCATTACCAATATTACTGACATTAGTTATATGTTCATACACAATTCCTCTCCTTAATTTTTCTAGCAGGATGGATTTCTATCTCTTCTTGGGGGGCATAGGATTCTGGATGTGAAGACTAGATTTCCAGGGAGAGTGGGGGAAATGTGGGGTGGGGAGACAAATGAAGAAATTAACGGCTTTCTCTGCCAGCTGACTTGTAGTCCTGAGCTTCTTGAGTTAATGCTGTTTGGAGTGTAAGGCAAGCTCGGTGATGATCAGTGAGTCATCAAAATTCTCAAGGTGCTTTGTACTGGGGCTCAACTAAACAATTAAGGGAGGGATTGATTAGCACACAAGGGTTTCCTATGTGGCTCAGTGGGAAAGAACCTGCCTGCCAATGCTAGGACCCAGGTTTATCCCTGAGTGGAAAAGATCCCCTGGAGAAGGAAATAGCAGCCCACTCCAGTATTCTTGCTTGGGAAATCCCATGGACAGAGGAGTCTGTCAGGCTATAGTCCATGAGGTTGCAAAGAGTCAGACACAACTTAGCAACTAAACAGCAATTAGCACACAGCGAAGAACAAGCCTAAGCATCACAATGGGGCTTCCCCGGTTGCTCAGTTGGTAAAGAATCCACCTTCAATGAATGAGACTGGGGTTCGATCCCAGGGTCAGGAAGATCCCCTGGAGATGGCAATGGCAGCCCACTCCAGTTTTCTTGCCCGAGAACTCCCAGGGACAGAGGAGCCTGGCAGGCTACGGTCCATGAGATCACATGAGTCAGATGTAATTTACCGATTAAACCACCACACCACCAAGTATCAAAATAAGCAGTTCATTGGTACCACTGAGGTTAAGAGGGTGCTAAAATTCTGGAGGATGGTAATATTCTAAAAGTGGTCAGTCTGGGGGCAAACCAAATGCAACATCCTCCTCCGCTCCAAGTTCCAGTGTAGAGCAAGCAGAGCATCTGGCGTGGTGACGCCACGGGCAGAACATCTCTGTGCTGACAGGCAGGGCCTGGAGATGCTGCGAGCATCACAGGTTGGGCTGCCAGCCCTTTGAGAAAGGATGCCCCATCCCCTCGTGATGATGGCAATTTTGTCAGCTGTCTTTGAACAAGATAACCACATTGATGTTGCTCTTCTGATTTTTGTTGATTATTTTATTTAAATTTTAATTCCTACTGTCGCCAAGTTCAGATTCTCTGTATTCAGCCTCATTGCCTGAACTTGAGGTTTTTTTTTTTTTTTTGCTGTCGTTTGTATGTTTTTTGCAGGATGAGATTTTTACAGAAAAGATTTCATTACATCTTAGGAATTTTCCTACTTACCTACTGTGGTTTATTATTTTGTTTGCATTCATTTCCAGCCAACCTGATTTCTGCTTGAAAATACTGTCACCCCACTAGGGGGCCACGAGTGCCTAGTCTGAGCCTGCTGTAGACTGCTTTTCCAGCAGAGTTCTAGGAAGTTAAAATTGACACACACTTTATGAAGGAAAGAGCATGGCTCTGATTATACTGAGATGCAGGTCTCTTTGTTCTGATCTGGGAACAATTGTACGTTCAGAAAAAAGAAGAAGAAAAAAAAAACCTCAAGCTTGCGGTTTTAAATGTTGCTGGATACTTGAGAACCCTGTTTTCTTTAGGAAGCAGAGAGGAAATTTCAGGAAAAGACGATCTGTTTAGGTAACGTATGGCCTTGAGAGACTGAGATAAGTTGCTCAGGGCTTTTTGGATTGGCTCATATGAATTTCTCCCTGTGTTTCAATTCATCTGATCCATTACTGATAGATCAAGTTTCCAAAAAATGATGCTGTCATCACATCATTATGGCCTGTCTCAGGAATCACCAGCAATTCACACTATCTAGATCCAAACTTCCAACCTTTCAGAGTAATAAGGACTCCTTTTAATCCAGACATATACATATAAAAGAACAGCCATGTGATATTTTAAAATACAATTCACTACACTTTTTAATAAATTTGTATTTAAGTATTCACAACAGAATCAATGTATTTTTAAAAAATTGTACAAGTGGAAGAAGATATTTATTCCATCAGCTTATCACGATTGGTCATCTCTGGATTCGTGAACCTCTTGAAATAACTCCAGGATGTGCTATGAGCCTTGGGTCCCAAGGATGAGTCTGATAGGCTCTACGCTAAGCACTGTCAGGATATTTCCTCAGGCAGGTTCTCTGATTCCATCTACTCTTCTAGGCAGGAAGCCTTTCTGGGTGTGTTTGTCCTCCTGTAACCCTGGACCATTATCCTCGACTTCCGTATTTCTAAACACTCCCTTTTCATTGACACTTTCCTTGCAGTGCCGATATACTCCTATATCAAGTTATTTACAATACCCTCCCTCATTCTAAATATCCTCCCCAATTCCTAGCACCCAGGCTCTGACTCCTTCCCTCAGGACCATGCTTCTCTCTAGGCAATAAATGCTCATTTGTTGAATTCTCAAGCACCCTTCAGTCTCCTAGTTCCAGCTCTACTTTAGCCATTGATTCGCACTTGTTATCTCCCGTTATACGATTTAGATATTACAAGTAATCCTTATAATATTTTTGTAATAGATGTAACATATAAGAACTGTGTTAATGACAGAAGCTGAAAATAAAGACTCAAGCAAACTAACAAAAAGCTTTCATGGTGATATCATTTGTAAGAGTAAGAAAATAAAATGAAATGGAGCTCGCTTGCTTTGTGGCTCCCCCCTGTTCTCTACCTGGTGTCTGTGGGTAACTTTCTCTCCATGCAGTTCCTATACCTTATGTTAATCTATGCTTTTGCACTTTGTCTTCAGGAATCCAAAAAGGACCATCCTGGGAAAACAGAAACTGCTTACAATCTACCAATTATATATATATATATATATTCGATGTGGATCATTTTAAAAACTTTTATTGAGTTTGCTTCAACATTGCTTGTGTTTTATGCTCTGGTTTTTTTTGGCCTCGAGGCGTGTGGCATCTTATCTCCTGAACCAGGGACTGAACGCCACCCCCCACCCTCCAGCCTCCTCCTGCATTAGAAGGCGATGTCTTAACCACTGGGAATGTCTTAACTTCCCTAGGCTACCAGGGAAGTCTCACACGCTACTAATTATTAAAGAGCAGCCTTTTCAATGCTCAAAGTATATTTCCTATAATGCCATTTCATTTTGTTAAAAGGAAAACAACAAAAAAGTGATTGTCACTTGCATGCATGCTAAGTTGCTTTAGTCATGTCCAGCTCTTTGTGACCCCATGGACTATAGCCTGCCCATGGACTGTACAGCCTGCCAGTCTCCTCTGTCCATGGGATTCTCCAAGCAAGAATACTGCAGTGGGTTGCCATGCCCTCCCCCAGGGGATCTTCCTGACCCGTGGATTGAACACAGATCTCTTGAGTCTCCTGCATTGGCAGGCAGGTTCTTTACCACTAGGGCCACCTGGAAAACCCCTCATTGTCACTTAGGATTGATAATAGGCAGGCTAAACATTATCTCCCTGATTATGCTAAAAATGTCAAACATATGATTCCAGTTCTTTTGGGAAAACTCTTAAATTGTGTCTACTGTCAAAGCAGAAAGGATAGAAAAATCTTCTAAGCTGAAAAGATCTTCAACAGGCCTGTTCAAATCTAACAGTCAAGGGAAATTACAACAAAATGCTGGTGAGATTTTGCCAGTTGAATGTTACCTTATCTGTGAGCCACAAGCTATGAGCAATTTGAAAGATAAAGCAACCACCTACCTACTAAGATAAATATGTGATCTAAACACTAATAAAAAATGTGGGAGGAAAATATAGCTAGTAAATCTTGTATTAGGCTCTTGATATATTGAACTAAAGTTGAAAAAATTAATTAAAATATAGTTGAGTATTCCACCCACCTATTGATTCAGGAGCTAGTCATGTACAGATGTGACAGTTGGACCATAAAGAAGGCTGAGCACCAAAGAATTGATGCTTTCAAATTGTGATGCTGGAGAAGGCTCTTGAGAGTCCCTTGAACTGCAAGGAGATCAAACCAGTCACTCTGAAAGGACTGATTAGTCCTGAATATTCATTGGAAAGACTGATGCTGAAGCTGAAGCTTCAGTACTTTGGCCACCTGATGTGAAGAGCCAACTGATTGGAAAAAAAACCCTGATGCTGGGAAAGATTGAAGGCAGGAGGAGAAGGGGATGACAGAGGATGAGCTGGTTGGATGCCATCATTGACTCAATGGACATGAGCTTGAGAAAGCTCCGGGAGATGGTGAAGGAAGGGAAACCTGGCTTGCTGCAGTCCGTGGGGTTGCAAAGAGTCGGATATGACTTAGTGACTGAACAACAGCAATGGGTTCAGGGATGGATTTGAGAACCAGGTTAGGTCCATGAGAGTCACACCAGGTCTCTTGCCAGTGGAGAAGAGGAGTTTTGTACTATCACTATTGGCACTGCTCACTGGAGATTCCTGGGTCCAACCCAGGTGGAGATCAGGCCTGACAGTGAGAACAAACAGAATAAAGAGAGAGGGAAATGGAGAGATAAAGAGAGGGGAGAAATTGACCTTGTTAAGCCAGTTGAACTCTGATTTCTCCATTACATGAGGCAATGAATTCTCTTTGTGCTCTAGTGAATTTGCATTGTGCTTCTAGATAATAAGAAGGGTTCTAAGTTATACATTGTGTCTTATGATTTCAGCTCTTTTTATAGAAATTTATAACATTTTTATTGGTATGCAAAATGTTCAGGTTTTCTAGAAGACAAAACGTAATGGTATATATTTAACTATGGATTCAAATGTAACTTTGGAAGAATGAAGTAGCTTCAATTTCTCCAACTGATTCTGGTGAAAGAATTCGCCTCTACCCTATTCATAAATGGCTTTCTGTTGTAAGCATTATGTGATTGATTTTCTCTGTTCCATTATGGGAACAGATAGATTAGATTGTAAGCGTCCTGAGGATAGAGACTGTATTTTCACCTTGGTATCTCTGCTGCTGCTGCTGCTACTGCTTCTTAGCCACTCAGTCATGTTTGACTCTTTGTAACTCTATGGTCTGTAGCCTGCCAGGCTCCTCTGCCCAAGGGATTCGCCAGGCAAGAACACTGGAGTGGGTAGCCATGCCCTCCTCCAGGGAATCTTCACAACACAGGGATTGAACCCAAGTCTTCTGCACTGCAGGCAGTTTCTTTACCACTGAGCCACTAGGGAAGACCCTTATATCTCTAGTAACCACTAAAAATAATATTGATAATGCCTAACACTTGTTCAGTGTTTACCATGAGTGCCAGAAATAGATTAATATGTTTTATGCATTTAATTCTCACAATAAACCTAGGAGAGGGGTACCACTGTATGCATGGAAAAATATACCCATGTTTGTAACTCATCAGTGGTGGAGCTGGATACAGGCTCACACAGTCTCTTAAACAGTGCTTTTTCTGACTTATAGTTGTGCTCAATAAATACTTGTTAAGTGAAAGAATAAATAGCTCTGACACTTCCATGGGAAACTTCTATGATGCCCTTGTACATTTGGGGAAATGGAGTCAGAATCAGGAGTAACTAAAGCCTGCATCTCTTAACTCCCACTGGGGCACTTCTTCCTTTATACAGTGCTTACCTTTGGGTCAAAAATATAGGTAAGTATTTTAATTTTAAGTTCCAGGTAAGATTTTGGGTTTATCAGCATAATTAACATTTTCACAAAAGACCATCTTCTACATTTAAAACACTATCTTCTTATTTAATAAGCAAAAAATAAAAATAACAATGAGAAAACCATGTAAAATACAAAAAGTTCTAAGCATTTCCCCCAAAGAATGAAGAAGAGAATGAATATGGTTGCAGAGTGACCAGTTCTCCATAAATAAAGCAGGTAGTGGCATTACTTACCTTGCTATATATCAGGTTAATAACTTGAAAACAAGCTAAACTGAATATCAACTGTTTCTTTTATTTGTAATTTAGAAAGCCTAGAATAAAGGGCTCTGAGACAAAGATAGGCCATGTTCTCCATGAAAGGTTCCTGGAAACTGAAAAATAAGGTCTTTTAACATTTTGTGATATAACTGTTTTTCTTGGCTTAAGCGTAGGTTTTAAAAAATGGTGCTCATTGTTTTGCTTCTCGTTCTTTTATGCATGGACAACCGTGCTGATGATGCATTCAGTTTAAGAGAATTTTCCAATTGAAAAAGTGCTGTGGAGAAGTTTAAGCGCCATGAATCACCCAAACCTCATCTAAGTCTCGTGGAGGCAGAGGCTGTGAAAGGCAGTCACAGACGGAAGACGTATTGTCGCTGTGCTGCTTGATTCAACTAAATAGAAAAATATTTTGTAAAGACATGAGAATTTCAGGCATCTGACAGAGTGGTAAGGATAAATGTCACATGCTGTCAGAAAGGCAAAAATGAGTGACCTGCTGCTCACCCTCCCTCCTCCTCTCGTTAGTCACACAAGGGGGAAGAACTGGAATTCCAGTCTCTTTTCTACATAAAACACAAGCCCACAGTCTCTTATTTACATTTAGGAAAGCACTAGAAATGCAATCGACATTGCCCCCTCTAATTATCTCCTGATGGTTTTTGGACATTTAAATGATTTGATCAGGTGATAAGTCAATACATTTTTCCAGAGTGAAGGAAATAGATAATAATAATGATAGCACAAGCAGCAACAAATGGCTTCTGTTCAGCAGGATTGGCCCTCTCTGTCCTCATCTGCCCAGAGAAGACCAAGAGCGTAGAGAGTAGACCTTTCCCATTTGCCGGCCCTGTAAACTGGTATTTAGCTCTGAGGAGAATGCACATTTTACTCTTTCTTTATTGTTGTTGTTGTTTGTTGCTAAGTCATGTCCAACTCTTTGCGACCCCATGGACTGCAGCACACCAGGTTTCCCTGTCCTTCACCATTTCCCGAAGTTTGCTCAAACTCATGTCCATTCAGTCGGTGATGCATCCAACCATCTCATCCTCTGTCATCCTCTTCTCCTCCTGGCCTCAATCCTTCCCAGTAACAGGGTCTTTCCTAATGACTCATAAAATGTCTTAATTATTAAGACATAGTCAATGCATCTGATGCCTGGGTCCTCTTCTCAATTTTACTAGCTCCTAATCTTTCCTTTGAAAACATTATCATGAGGCTTTGAGGTCTTTCCCTTCTCATGTCTCTGAGTCCTATGGCTCCATCGAATGAGCATTCTCAGCCTAGGAAACTATCTAAATGGTGTGATGACCTCATGAGTCTGCATCTCTCAATGGAAAGTTATACAGTGGACAGTTTGCTTTTCGTCTGTCCAATTTTTTCTGTATCCACTCTGTTCCCAGAAAAAAGAAAAATCTGGGCAATGCAGTCTGTTATGCATGTGACTTGGGGACAGATTTGCAGTCATTTTCTTTTATACCACACTCCCCCTACCCCCGACGCTTTAAGCACAGTGTCCAGGGGGATACTTTGCAAAATGCTCAGTGCATTCTCCAGAATTTGGAAGGTATTTATCTGAAGGGGTGTGTGTGTGTATACAGGGCAATTCTGAGCACCAGATTGCTGGGCAGGCTGAACTCTAGGCTTTTAAATCTCTGTGTTCGATATAGCCTTATCTCTTTAAAGCCACTACACTTTGGTAGCACTTTGGGCTGAGTAGCCAATGGAGCAGTTAGCAATCAGAGACTATCACTCTTTGTCTTCCTCAGTCTGACAATTACCAGCTTCATCTTTTTTGTTTCATTTATTCCACGAGGTTTCTCATTTGCCATTAATGGCTATATTGTTCCTATCATCCCTTAATTCATAGCAAGTAATCTCATTGTTTCCAAAAGACAAATAAAAATAGCATTACTTTAAAGGGTACAGAGAAACACGAATATCATATGATATCACTTATATGTGGGAAAAAAATGGTACAAATTATTCACAGAACAGAAACAGAGGCACAGATGTAGAAAACAAATTTATAGGTACCAGAGGGGAAAGCAGTAGGAAGGGATAAATTGGGAGATTGAGATTTATGTATAAACACTGCTATATAAAAAACAGACAACTGATAAGGACCTACTGTATAGCATAGGAACTCTACTCAACACTCTGTAATGACACATGGGAAAATAATCTAAAAAAGAATGGATATATGTATATGTATAACTGACTTACTCTGCTGTACACTTGAAACTAACACAACATTGTAAATTAACTATATTCCAATAAATTTTTTTTAAAGGATGAAGTAGGAACTGGAAGTTCCAATCCAAATTGTGCTTGTTATAGGCATTCACCAGCCAGGTCATTGTGCCCTCAAGTCTACTTGGGTACCTTGGCTCCCTAGGTTTACCTGGGTTCATTGTTAGAACAAGTTTAAAGTCTAAAGAGCCTGTTGATGAGGGTGAAAGAGGAGAGTGAAAAAGCTGGCTTAAAACTCAACATTCAAAAAACTAAGACCATGGCACTTGGTCCCATCACTTCATGGCAAATAGATGGGGAAAAAATGGAAACAGTGGGAGGTTTTA
The DNA here is from genome assembly GCA_006408695.1 of Aepyceros melampus. Classification (NCBI taxonomy): domain Eukaryota; kingdom Metazoa; phylum Chordata; class Mammalia; order Artiodactyla; family Bovidae; genus Aepyceros; species Aepyceros melampus. Next base: position 392,887 of record SJXQ01010831.1, on the reverse strand, counting down.
TATTCTTCCTCTCCAAAATTACTGTGGATGGTGACTGCAGATATGAAATTAAAAGACACTCCTTGGAAGAAAAGCTACGACAAACCTAGACGTGTATTAAAAAGCAGAGACATCACTTTGCTGACAAAGGCTCGTATGGTCAAAGATATGGTTTTTTCAGTAGTCCTGTATGGAAGTGAGAGTTGGACCATAAAGAAAGTTGAGCACCAAAGAACTGATGCTTTTGAACTGTTGTGTTGGAGAAGACTCCTGAGAGTCCCTTGGACAGCAAGGAGATAAAACTAGTTAATCCTAAAGGAGTTCAACCCTGAATACTGGAAGAACTGATGCTGAAGCTGAAGCTCCAATACTTTGATCACCTGATGTGAAGAGCTGACTCACTGGAAAAGATGCTGATGCTAGGAAAGATTGAGGGCAAGTGAAGAAGGGTATGATAGAAGATGAAATAGTTGGATGGCATCAATGACTCAATGGACATGAGTTTGAGCAAACTCCAGGAGATAGTGGAGGACAGGGAAGCCTGGCATGCTGCAGTCCATGGGGTCACAAAGAGTCAGAAACAACTTAGTCACTGAACAAGGCCTAATGAGATATCTAAACATGAGCCAATGAACCCCTAATTGAGGAGTGATTGTGAAGTGTGGTTGTGCGTGCCTGCTTAGGCTGTGGTTACAGGCAATAAAAATGATGTTGGGATTGCATAAGGTCTCTGCTGATTCTCTTGACATTTCATTTTCTGAAATGTGTCTTCAGCATGGTGGTATGGCTTGTGCTACATGCCAATATGCAGATGTCCTCTAACTTGCAAGCCCAATTTTCCTTTGTTAATGAACAAATCATGACTCTTTCTAGAGTGTGCTACTGTTGTGTCCTAACTGTGAAATGATTTAAGTAGTGATGGTTGGTTACACATCATGAAACTTACTCAGTTTCATGCATGTCAACTTTGTGTCCCCAGAGAAACAAAATTTCCTTTACTTTTCTGTAAGTATTGTCTAGACTTGGGAATATAGCCTGTGTTTGCTAGCTCCTTATTCAACAATGGGATGCTTCTAAGTTGCTGTTTGTGCAACCAAGACACACACATTTTTCTTTGAGGATTTTTTTTCTACAAAATCTACATTAATGGATTATGAAACTGAGGGTCAAGACTGATGTAATAAAAAGGGAGAGAAGCAAAAAGAAGCAAGAGGACCACAACTTACCTGAAAAGCTATGATGTAATAGGAAGAGCAAGTTGTATCAAAGGGTCTGGTTCAACTCACAGTGATGCCATTGGTAGGCTGTGAAGCATGGTCAAGTTGCTTCTTTGAGGCTCTAAATTCTTCACTCAGAAATAGGCATAATATCAGTCCTTATCTCAGTGTGAATTGTAAATGCAAAGCAAATGAAATAACACGCATGGAAATACTTCATTAAATGTACAGTCCAGATGAGGTGGCTATTATGATGGATATTATTAGAATGCTTTTAGTCTAATTTGTTGTTTGACTCTCATCAGGTCCTGAGAGAGATCCTTTGTGTTTCTAATAAGAACTTGGGAGAATTCAAAGGCAACTTCCAGTTATAATTTTCCCATTCCTCCTCTTTAGTATCTATTCCTTCTCCTTTCTATCCCATCTGTGAGAAACTGACACTCACATGAGCCTGTTTGTTTTCTTTGACAAAAGGTGAACTATGTGTTATTAATAACATGAATAAGTACAGTTGGCTCCTTTTATTCCCAACAGTTGTGTCTTATAAAGTTGCCAATAACACTGAATTAATGAATACTCCATTGCTCCTAGGGGAAATATGGGGTTAGTTTCTTGTGAGCCTCTGGTCACATTTTTGTCAACCCATTAATACTTAACCTTGTTTTATATGTGCCTTTTGTTAGACGCCTTATTTAACGTATAGTTGGTTCATTACCACTGAACTCATGGCCAATAACATTATGACTCATTTCTGAACAAATCTTCTCTAACACGTGTATAGGAACACTAGACAACACGATGTTAGGGTCATTGTAAATAGTGAAATCATCAGAAAAAAACACAAAAATGTGAAAAAAAAATGTGGCCCTAGTGGACCAAAAAAAGGACACTTTTGTATGACATGAAAGCTAGAACAAGAAGGCAGAGTGTCTCCTTGTTTGTTTCAGCTGGGAATGTGCATGTTGGGTTACTCAGATTTTGTGCCACTCTATACAGGTCCACAAATGATTATGGAACTGTTGGGGGCACTGATTTTGGGATGAATTTATGGTAAAGCATCTGCCTACAATGCAGAAAACCTGGGTTCAATTCCTGAGTAAGGAAGATCCCCTGGAGAAGGAAATGACATCATATTTCAGTATTCTTGCTTGGAGAATTCCATGGACAGCAGAGCCTGGTGGGCTACAGTTCAGGGTGTCGCAAAGAGTTGGACACAACTGAGTAACTAACTCTTTTCTTTCTTGCAAATACAAACCCACAAACCATAAGACTTAGCTGTATCACTGGAGGGCAGAGTTAGCACTGACTGGTGAAAATTATAGGAGAGCAGTTTTCAGATTACGTCCAAAAAAGCATTCCCTGGTAATTAGACAATTATGATTGTTCAGCAAGAGAACAAACTTGCCAGTGAGCACCTATCATTGTGCAGGCTCTAGAAGAAAGGGAATGATTTAGGCTGACTTGGGAAGAGAATATAGGTCCTGAGAGGAGGCCACACAGGCTATGAGATTGAAGGAAGAATCGGAAAGAAGCCAAATACAGTTACCATCAAGACAGATCATTCCCTGAAATCAACCCTCATTCTTTCATTACCCCAAATGGAATTTCAATCAGGCCAGTATCTAGTGCTTTTTAAAAAAAATACAAGAAGCAGGGTTTTTAAAAATGGGAATATGTGCCTAAGTGTCCTTTATTCCTGTAAGCTGTCAGATGTTAGAAGCCACAAGCAGCGCTTAGAAGACTGTGCAGCAGTGAGAGGAAGACGCTGAGACAGGACAAGGTTACTGAGCTGGAAGAGTAACTTCTTCACTTCTGTTCATCAGAACAGAAGACAGAAGGATCTTTGGGAAGAAGTCACTTTTAGACATTCCTGATCAAAGCAGGAGGAGAGCGTGCGTCTCCATGAAGGACTGAAGTATCCAGAGATCTCTATTAATGGGAGACCACTGGTGTCCCTTTGTTTTTTGTTTAGTCACTCACTCGACTCCTTTGTGACTGCGTGGACTGTAGCCCCCAAGGCTCCTCTGCCCATGGGATTCTCCAGGCAAGAATACTGGAGTGGGTAGCCTATCCTTTTTCCAGGGGATCTTCCTGGCCCAGGGATCGAACTTGTGTCTCCTGCATTGGCAAGCAGATTCTTTACCACTGAGCCACCAGAGAAGTCCCTTTACTTATAAATAAGTAACAAAATGACATCATCTCCTCCAAATAAAAGTAACAGTGAAGGCCACATGGCCAATTTGATGCTTAGGTTTAAAATGCATTTTTAAAGGCTGGGTTAGGGAGGAGAGGCTAACCACCTTTAAATATCTTCTCGCTTCCATTTCCTAAAAGAGGCCAAAAAAATTCCAGAACATTTAACGAATAGCTGAGATATTTTTTTAAGCAAAGCCAAATAAAGTGGCAGTAAATGGCCTCGTTTGTGCCCCAGTCTGGCTTGTCTTCTTGTCTTGGATGGTGGGGGTGCTCCTGTGGGCCTCATTCCCATCCACTTTGGCTAGAATTTAATACAGTCTCTGCTAGTGGGGACTTGGCCCATATCCACTCATAGGGCTGGGCTGGGTTTCTGATTTCTCTCCCCTTTTCCACCCACATTTTGAGCAGACGGCAGCTGTGCCAATTCCATGAGTTTGAGGTGCTTTGGTTTTGTTTCAGTTCCACATACAAAGTTGTTCCTGGGTACCAGAAGGTGAGTCCAGCTACACCCTTTGCAGGGGTCTAGGACTCACCGTCTCCAGCCCCTACCATCTATTCCTGGTTTGGATGCTCCCGGGCTGCTCAGTTCGGCTTCTACTGAACATTTTGCCTTTAAGTTCTGTTCATTTCTGAACATTGAGCTTTCTTTTTCTTGCTTTTGACCCTAGCCAAGTATTAAGGAAAAACATTTTTTATCTAGAATTTTTATGTCTTTAGAAAAGAGTCAGAAGGGCTTCCTGCGCCTGCCCTGTCTGCCATTATGAACAGAAGTCAGCAAATGGTACTCCAATCCAAGTGTTAAGTTTGAAAAAATGTCAAGCTTTCAAAACAGATGAACAAATGGTTCTATGGCTACCCATAGACCCTTCACCTAGATTTAAACAATTGTGAACACCCTGCCACATTTCCTCTCTCTCTCTGTATATTGACATTTTGCTGAAATGTTTAAAAGTTGTAGATTTTACACTGCAACTCATAAATATCTCAGCATACACCTCCTGAGAAGGACATTCTCCTTCATAACCACAATACTGTCATCGTGAAATTGACAATAATTCTATGTATTCTAATATACAGCCCGTCTTCTAATGTTCCTGATTATCACCCAATTATCTTTCATAGCTTTTTAAAAGGAAGTCTAGGAGTCAATGAAAGTTCACACATTGATTTAGTTTTTGTGCCACTTATCTAGCTAAGTCTCTAGCACAATCCCTCCATCCTTTTATATTTTTCATGACGCTGCTTTTTTGGAATAATCCAGGCCCATTGTCTTGCCAAATGTTTCATATTCTGAAATTTTCTTATTACTTCTTCATGTTGAGAGTTTTTCAATTGTCTTAAAATATTGTTGCTGTTTAGTCACTAAGTCATGTCTGACCCTTTTGTGACCCCATGGACTGTCCATGGTCCAGGTAAGCATGCTAGAATGGGTTGCCATGCCCTCCTCCAGGGATCTTCCCAGCCCAGGGGTAGAAACTGTATCCCCTGCATTGGCAGGTGGGTTCTTTGCCGCTGAGCCACCTGGGAAACCCATATTAAAATATGCATAGCATAAAATTTACCATTGTAACCATTTGTGAATTTATCATTGTGAGTTCAGTGCATTAAGTACATTTGCATTGTGCAGCCATCACCACTATCTTTTGCCAGAACATTTTCCCATTCTAAACTATTACTCTGTACCCATTAAACACCTGATGGTCCTAATCAGGTCCTAACCTGATCCTTGATAACCACCATTTTACTTTCTGTCTCTATGAATTTGACTATTCTAGCCACTTCTCAGACTTCCCTGTAGCTCAAATGATAAGAATCTGCCTGCGATGCAGGAGACCAGGGTTCGATCCCTGGGTTGGGAAGTTCCTCTGGAGTAGGGAATGGCAATCCACTCCAGTATTCCTGCCTGCAGAATTCCATGGACAGAGAAGTCTGGCGGGCTACAGACCATGGGGTCGCAGAGTTGGACATGACTGAGCAACTAACACACACACACACATAATAGCCACTTCTTATAAGTGAATAATCTAGCTCCCAGTTTAAGAACTTAGAAAAGAAAAGCAAAATAAATCCAAAGCAAATAGAAAGAAGGAAGTAACAAACATAGGAGAAAAAATTCCAATAAAATTGAAAATAGAAAACAACAGAAAAAAAAATCAGTGAAACAAAATTCTTATTCTCTGAAAGATAAGGAAAAGAAAAATTCCTAGCAAGTTTGACAGGAAAAAATAGACATAAATTACTAATATCAGGAATGAAACCATGGATATCACTAAAGACTATTTGAAAATATCAAAAGGATAACGGGAATATTGCAAACAACACAACACATATAAACTTGATAATTTACATGAAATGGAACAATTCCTTGAAAGCACAAACTACCATAGTCACCTAATATGAAATAGATAATTTAAATAGCCCTATAACTATGGCAGAAATAGAATTTGTAGTTAAAAATCTCCAAAAAAAGAAATATATAAGTCTAAATTGTTTTATTGAAAGTTTTTATTAACTATTTAAAGACAAATTAAATGGCAAATAGATGGGGAAACAATGGAAACAATGACAGACTTTATTTTCTTGGTCTCCAAAATCACTGCAGATGGTGACAAAGATCCTTAAAATATTAGCAAATGAATTCTACAGTATAAAGCAAATTATACACTACAACCAAATGGAGTTTATTTTAGGAATGTCATATTGGTCTAATATTCAAAAATCAATTAATGTAATTAATGTACCATATTAGCAAGGTAAAAAATAAAAATCACACAATCATATACATGAATGCAGAAAAAGTACTTGACAAAATTCAACCTCTATTTAGGAAAAACTCTTAGAAAAATAGAACTAGTCAGAACTTCAATTTGATAAACAGCAACAACAAAAATCCTACGGACAAAATTATACTTAATGGTGAGATATTGAATGCTTTCTCTGTAAGACTGGGAAAAAAGCAAGGATGTTTGTTTTTATCACTCTTGCACAACATAATACTGGAATTTCTAGCCAATACAATAAGTCAAGAAAAGGGAATAAAAGGTACACAGTTCAGAAAGGAAGAAATAAAACTAGCTCTATTTGTACCTGACATGTTTGTCTTGGTAGAAAATCCAAAGAAGTCTAAAAAATAGCTATAAATAATTAGTGAGGTCACAGGACATAGCATGAAGATACAAAAGTCAGTTGCTTTTGTTTGTATTAACAATGAGATACAGACACATAAATTTAAAATATAATACCATTTACAATCACTGAAAAAAAAACCCACATGAAATAAGTCCACCTCTTTTAAAACATGAACAGGATTTGTTTCCTAAAAAGTACAAAATGCTGATAAAGTATTTCAAAGATTTAAATAAATGGTGAGACAGATTGTGTTCACAGATTGGGAGACTCAACATAATAAAGATGCCAATTCTCCCAAAACTGATATACATGTTTTAGGCAATTCCTTTTAAAATTCCAGCAAGATTTTTTTTTGTAGATATAGGCAAGATTATTCTAATCTTTATATGGATAGGCAAAGGAACTAGGAAAACTAAAACAACTTTGGAAAAGAAGAATGAAGAGGAATCATTTTAAATAATTTCAAAACTAACTATAGAGCTATAGTAATAAAGACTATATTGATAGAGGCATAGACACCTAGGCCAGTTGAACAGGTTAGAAAACCCAGAAATATACCCACACAAACATGCCCATTTGATTTCTGGCAAAGCAAAAGCAATTTCATGGTGCTGGTACTCTTGTACATCTATAGGTGAAAAAATGACTTGACCTAAATCTCACACTTCATACAAAAGATAGCTTATAGTGCATAACTGAATTAAATGGGAGACACAAAACTTTTGAAAAATCATAAAATCTTCAGCATCTTTAGGAAAAGAGTTGTTAGACTTGACACTCAAAGCAGAATCTATAAAAGGAAAAATTGAGAAATTGGACTTCTTCAAAAGGAAAATCTTTTGTTCTGTCAGGAGAATGAAAAAGCAATATATAAACTGGGGGAAACGATTTGCAAACTATACTACTGACAAAGAATTTGTATCAACAGTATATAAAAAAATTCTCAAAACTCATCAGTTAAGTAAACGATGATCCTGAAAACTGAATACAATAAAATAGGAAAAATATCTGAATAGACAGTTTCCTGGAGAGGATATATAGGGTAAAATAAGTACATGAAAAGATATTCAACACCATTAGCCACTCAGTTCAGCTCAGTTCAGTTCAGCTCAGTTCAGTCGCTCAGTCATGTCCGACTCTTTGCGACCCCATGAATCTCAGCACACCAGGCCTCCCTGTCCATCACCATCTCCTGGAGTTCACTCAGACTCACGTCCATTGAGTCAGCGATGCCATCCAGCCATCTCATCCTCAGTCGTCCCCTTCTCCTCCTGCCCCCAATCTCTCCCAGCATCAGAGTCTTTTCCAGTGAGTCAACTCTTCCCATGAGGTGGCCAAAGTACTGGAGCTTCAGCTTTAGCATCTTTCCTTCCAAAGAAATCCCAGGGCTGATCTCCTTCAGAATGGACTGGTTAGCTCTCCTTGCAGTCCAAGGGACTCTCAAGAGTCTTCTCCAACACCACAGTTCAAAAGCATCAATTCTTCAGCACTCAGCTTTCTTCACAGTCCAACTCTCACATCGATACATGACCACAGGAAAAACCATAGCCTTGACTAGACGGACCTTAGTCGGCAAAATGGGATACATACACACAAAAACCTGTATACCGATATGGTAGCTTCATTCATAATAGGCTTGAACTGGAAACACCCCAGATGTCTTTCAATGGGTGAATTGAAACACTTTATGGCACATTCATGCATAGAGTACTACTCAACAGTAAAAAGGAAATGAACTATAGGTACAAGAGCAACTTGATAAATCTCCAAAGAATTATGCTAAATGGAAAAAGCTCATCCTCAAAGGGCGACATACTGTATGAAGTTGTTTATATAGCATTCTTGAAATGGAAAAATTATAGAAATGGAAAACAGGATGGGTTGTCAGTGGTAGGAAAGGGGTGGAGCTGGGAGCTGAGGGAGGAGGGAAGAGGAGAGGAGGGAAGTGGGTGTGGCCCATGGGATCTTCTTGACTATGTCAATGTCAGTCTCCTGGTTGTGATAATGTTCTCTAGTTTTGCAAATGTTACCATTGAGGGAAACTGGATAAAGGGTACATGGGATCTCTATTATTTCTTACAACTGTGTCTGTGATTGTACAATTCTCTCAATATAAAATGTTTAAAAGTTTATATTTGCAGATCTTACTTCCAGAAGCTTTTTTATTTTTAAAAATTTTACATATTATATATATTTTTTAATTCATTTATTTGATTAAGTAACTCTGTCAAGGGACCTAGGAATCTGCACTTTCAAAATACTACGTATGATTACAATCTAGAGAGACCATGGGAACTCACTCTGCGAAACCCTATTCTATTCTATTTCAATAGAAATAGCTAAAAATGTTTTTCTAATATTTCCCATTTAAATTTAAAAAAATAGCTTATTTCTTTGTTTGGTTGCGCTTGGTCTTCGTTGCTGCATGTGGGCTTTTCTCTAGCTGCGTCAACTGGGAGCTACTCTTCATTGAGGTGCCTGGGCTTCTCACGATGGTGGCTTCTCAGAGCACAGCCTCTAAGTTCAGGGGCTTCAGCAGTTGCTGCATTCAGGTTCAGTATTGTGCCTGCTGGCTTAGCTGCTCCCTGGCTTTCGGAATCTTCCCTGACCAGGGATCAAACCAGTGTCCCCTGCACTGGCGAGTGGATTTTTATACATTGCACTGCCAGGGAAGTCCATCCAACTCAAATTTAACACCACAGCATCACTTTCTTTGCCATCCTTTAGTTTATATTTGTTTTTTTTTTCCCTTATATATGCTTTTTCCCCTTAGAGTGAAAATCTGTCTTCCTAATAACATTAATGGATTTCCTTAATTATTTTATTCTAAAATAGATGTAAAACAATTAGAAAAATTATAATACTAATACAACTCTAACAATGAGTCCATCAAGGAATAGGTTATTTTGTAATTCTTTGTCTTTAGAATATATTGTATAAAAGTTTATGATTAAAATACTATATTCAAAATTTACTTGAATTGACTCGTTAGTTTTCTTGACATTTTTTTGTATCTTGCTTCTTAAATTAAAAAAAAATCTTGAAATATATCAGCTTGTAGAAAACATGCTTTCTTAATAAATATTTGATGATTGAAATCTGATTGAATATCCTTTCTCAAGGACTTAATGAAAAAATACAGAAAGATGAAATCCAAACATCTTGCACTGGAACACTGAAGAATATTACTTTATTCTCTGCTCTATTCCATAAAAACGTCAAGGCAGCTAACACTGTGCAATAAAATTTAAGGGCAAGGTAGTGTCCCCTAAGCTATCAGGTATCCTTTTCTGGGAAAAGGTTTCATTTTGAAACAAATGAATTTTACACTGTTGGGGCTTCATTATCCTAGGTTTTTTCCTTCAAAATATTAAGGCAAATTCTTCAAAATAATTTGTAGGCTACTATATATAGCTTTAGGCTTGTGTTTAACTTGCATCTTTGCAAGTGTCTACCCCCTGAGCAGTGACATCTTTCCTCTTGTCATGAGCTGCAGGGCAATCTCAAAACTCTTTTCATGGCTGACTTGCCTACTCTGGGGACGCTATAGGCAGAATTGCTTCACAAGAGCCTCTTCAAGTAGCATCATCTCCTGGGAAAACTTGGACCACTCATGGTTGGGGTGGTTAGAAAACCTGAATCAGTTTTGGATGTGCTTGTTTTGCTTTAGCTTTCAAAGCAAAAGAAGGTGATCTTATCAGTTGCGTGCAAAATGTGTGTTGACTAATAGGAATGGACAACTGATCACAGTTACTTTAAAACCCTTGTACAGAGCAAGGAACATCACCATAGTTCTATAATTGCATCTTAATTAATTTTACAGAGATGAACATAAAGAATTTTAAAGGGCAGTGAAGATCAGGGATGTTACCCCATCTTGAATATCACTTGGTCAGTCACAGGACATTGGTATTCACGTAATATGAGGATTCTTTTATGCTGGCATAGTCCAAATGGAATACTGAAAATTTTCTCTGTGAGATATTCATAAACAAATATAGCAGTTTAACAATCACAATCAGGCAACAAAATCATGATGGTAGCTATTTTATATTGATGATCAATCAATCTTCATTTTATCTCATATTTTTTCTCTGAAATTTTAGGACTTCAATCCTTTCCCACACTAGTATGTTTTGGTTTCACATACCTTTTGGAAATAAAATCTATAGCACCACTTTTAAGTTGTGCAAATTTGTTCAACTACAGTATAAAGATATTTATTTGCTAGGCATTTATCAAAGTTAACCTATAAAGCAGTAGTGTGTGAGTGTGTGTGTGTGCTTTGCCATGTGCTTTATATTCATCTCATTTACTCTCACGTTCATTCTCAGATGAGCAATAACTCCAATACTTTGGCCACTTGATGCAAAGAACTGACTCATTGGAGAAGACCCTAATGCCAGGAAAGACTAAAGGCAGAAGGAGAAGGAGGAGACAGAGGATGATGGTTGGATGATATCACAAATCAATGGACATGAGTTTGAGAAAACTCTGGAAGACAGTGGAGGACAGAGGAGCCTGGTGTGTTGCAATCCGTGGGGTCACAAAGACTTGCATATGACTGAGGGACTGAACAAGAGCAATGAAAATCCAAAGGCCAGAAGACAGCAACCTGAAAGCCCCAGGCAGGTCAAGCTGTCATATTCTTTAGAATGGCCATTTTCTGCTCATTACCATTATACAGGTCAAAGGGTAAGTGTCTTTCAAATGTTTATATGTAAATATAGCTAGTCTTCCAACAAAAGTCCTAGTCAAAGCTATGGTTTTTCCAGTAGTCATGTATGGATGTGAGAGTTGGATTATAAAGAAACTAAGTGCCAAGAACTGATACTTTTGAACTGTGGTGTTGGAGAAGACTCTTGAGAGGCTCTTGGACTGCAAGGAGATTCAACCAGTCCATCCTAAAGGAAATCAGTCCTGAATATTCACTGGAAGGACTGATGCTGAAGCTGAAACTCCAATACTTTGGCCATCTGACATGAAGAGCTGATTCATTGGAAAAGACCCTGATGATGGGAAAGATTGAAGGCAGGAGGAGAAGGGGACGACAGAGGATGAGGCGGTTGGATGGCATCACTGACTCAAAGGACATGAGTTTGAGCAAGTTCCGGGAGTTGGTGATGGACAGGGGGGCCTGGCGTGCTGCAGTCCATTGGGTTGCAGAGTCAGACACAACTGAGCAACTGAACTGAACGGAACTGAAGGGGTAAGCTGTGGGAAACTCAGTCTCAATCCGATCATGTAGCTCAGTTTCCTTGACCAAGCATGGAAGAAGAGACCAGTGAAATAACCTAGTTGATGGGAAAGCTGATGGACAAGAAGTAGAGGTGATTCTCTTCCATCTTTTCTTACTAGAAAAGTTCTCTGATGTGTAACATATATATATATTTTCCAAGCAGGATGGAGTCATTTCCCGTACTATAGTTATGCGGCTCCTATTATACTTAAACAGCCATACTACAATAACCGCCACAAGTCATCATGGTAGTAGTTCATCACCTCTCTTTTGTTGCGACATTATTTGCTGGAGATAATGAGAGAATAAGAACTAGAAGCTAGCACCTATTGCAGTGAAAAGCAGAAAGAAGGATGAGTTTTTCTCTTCCTTTCCTGAGAACAAAGAAGATAAAGAGGACAGTGAGCAGGCTTGGAGATTCTCAGATTTTTTACTTTAACTGCTCTTAACTCTGCATGTCTGTAACTAAGTTTGCTTTTCTGCCTCCTAACTCAATGGGAGCTACAATTCTCATTTTTTCCTTTGACTCTATGCTCAGTTCAGTTCAATCGCTCAGTCGTGTCTGACTCTTTGTGACCCCATGAACTGCAGTATGCTAGGCCTCCCTGTCCATCACCAACTCCCGGAGTTCACTCAGACTCATGTCCATTGAGTCCGTGATGCCATCCAGCCATCTCATCCTCGGTCGTCCCCTTCTCCTCCTGCCCCCAATCCCTCCCAGCATCAGGGTCTTTTCCAATGAGTCAACTCTTCGCATGAGGTGGCCAAAGTACTGAAGTTTCAGCTTTAGCATCATTCCTTCCAAAGAAATCCCAGGGCTGATCTCCTTCAGAATGGACTGGTTGGATCTCCTTGCAGTCCAAGGGACTCTCCAGAGTCTTTTCCAACACCACAGTTCAAAAGCATCAATTCTTTGGTGCTCAGCTTTCTTCACAGTCCAACTCTCACATCCATACATGACCACAGGAAAAACTATAGCCCTGACTAGATGGACTATTGTTGGCAAAGTAATGCTTTATTGTCTTCCCCTCTCCACTGGCTGAGAGTTAACGCCACCTGTCTGTTTCCTTCAAACTCACTCTATTTTTTTTGTTTGACTTCGGCGGGCAGAAAAGGCCAAGATTTTGGCCAGCAACACACCTAGTACAATGTCTGAGACACACATCTAAAAAGCTATCTTTATCGAGTTGGAGCAAGTGCTTGGGGCAATAGGAAGATGTTATTCAACATTTGATAGCAGGAAATCCAGCCAGACGGATTAAGTTCTTTAAGGAGTGTAATGATGGGCAGCAAGTAGCAATCCTGGCAGTTGGTCTCTTTCAAGAATTCAAAGTAGGATTGTGGTTTCTTTGAAGGAATGGTGGTAGATTAGCTATCAAATGAAAGACAGTTTCTAGTTAAGAGGAACGGAGGAGGTGGGAAGTCTATAGGGAAAGGAATTCAGACACAGGATAAAAAAAATGGAGACTCAGTAGTGGAGCTTGGTTCTTTTCAAAGCAGAAGTCCAGGGAGACAGGGAGACAGGTCCTAGAAAAACTAGCAGTTAGGCTGCGTTAATGCTGAAATGACTGAGGACACATGCTGATGACATGGCAAGAAATCCAGTATTGTCATAAAATGCCCTGGATGAATATAAGATTGCCCCCAAAGTCCAGGGCATATTCAAGCCCGCGATTTTGGGGAGTATGTGCAAGCTAAGTTGCTTCAGTCCTGTCTGACTCTTGGCAACCCTATGGACTGTAGCCCGCCAGGATCCTTTGTCCATGGGTTTCTACAGGTGAGAATCCTGGAGTGGATTGCCTTACCCTCCTCCAGGGGATCTTCCTGACCTAGGCCTTGCTTGGTTCTTTTCAAGTAGAAGTCCAGGGAGACAGGGAGACAGGTCCTAGAAAAACTAGCAGTTAGGCTGCGTTAATGCTGAAATGACTGAGGACACATGCTGATGACATGGCAAGAAATCCAGTATTGTCATAAAATGCCCTGGATGAATATAAGATTGCCCCCAAAGTCCAGGGCATATTCAAGCCCACGATTTTGGGGAGTATGTGCAAGCTAAGTTGCTTCAGTCCTGTCTGACTCTTGGCAACCCTATGGACCATAGCCCGCCAGGATCCTTTGTCCATGGGTTTCTACAGGTGAGAATCCTGGAGTGGATTGCCTTGCCCTCCTCCAGGGGATCTTCCTGACCTAGGCATCGACCCCCGTCTCTTCTCCTGCACCAGCAGGCAGATTCTTTACCACTTGTGGCTCAGCTGATAAAGAATCTGCCTGCAATGCAGGAGACCTGGGTTCGATCCCTGGTTTGGGAAGATCCCCTGGAGAAGGAAAAGGCTACCCACTCCAGAACTGTGGCCTGGAGAATTCCGTGGGCTGTATAGTCCATGGGGTTGCAAAGAGGCAGACAGGACTGTGTGACTTTCACTCACTCACTCTTTACCACTAGCGCCACCTGAAGCAAAGTTGCTTAACAACACGTCAGACAACAGGAAAGAATCAGGAAATAAGAGATACCCAGAAAGAAGAATTTATGGTGGGGGAAGGGATGGGAGGCAGCCCCTTCTGCCTCCAGGCTCTGGAATCTGAAGTCTGCACTTCCTAAACTCAGAGGGGAAATTCAGGCCCATTGATCCTTGTACTTCTATCAATAGTACTGAGTGGTCTTTTGAATTGATCATGTCAATTTCTAAATGTCATGTCTAACATTTCAGAGATGAAAAACTGGAGATTCTGCTATAGATTCCTAAGGGGAATCAAGAACGACATAGTATTGGTTTGGGGACTATTCACTAAAGTATCCCAGCAGCAAAACCCCAAAGAAACACAGCTGGAATCATTTTATGAATTGCAGGCAAATTGTAAGATTGAATTCAGTCAGATAACTGGTTTTTAAGAATGTCCTTTTCTCTTTCTCCTATTTGATATTACCAATATGAAGTCTTTTGAAATGTCAATAATTTAAATGTAATTTAATTTATTTAATGATATTGTTTAATATTTTGAGAATATAAGAATAGCTTTTGAGCAGTAGGAGAGGCTGGTGGAGGCAGGATGATGCTCGGCCTCCAAGGGAAATGAAGGTGCCTTCCGTCTCTCCAGGGTGATTCTGGCTGATGCCATTGGAGTCCCTTTGAAAGTCTTTCTGTTTCAAGTTCCTCCAGTTGAATGCAAGGGGTGTGTGTGTGTGTGTGTCTCAGTCATGTCCAACTCTGCGACCCCATGGACTGTAGCTCACCAGGCTTCTCTGTCCGTGGAATTCTCCAGACATGAATACTGGAGTTGGTAGACATTCCCCTCTCTAGGGGATCTTCCCGACCCAGGGATTGAATGCAAAAGGTACTGTATGCCAAATGCCATTCAGGAAATGTAAACTGTACTAAAATAGGTAGAAATCAAATAGTATTAAATATAGTCCCCCTGCCCTCAAAATGCTAGTATTTAAGTAAAGTTGGAATCTGGAAAACAGATTGGACAGTCATAACTTGGTACTTAAAGACTTCCACAGCTTACTTTTTGCAAAAACCCTGAATCAGATTCAACTCTGAATCATTTTCAACTTAAAAAAAAAAGAAAGAAAACCATGTCTTTCTCTTTCATGTAGTTTATGAAGTTAAATTTTTGGTACATAGAGTCAAATAGAGGACTTTAAATTTATCCCTATTATGATCTTGAACTAGACTGTTTCCAGACTGTTCAAAATTTTTTGAATACCGATTCAACCATCTAGCATATTCTCTGTTTCTCCCAGCTCTGTGCCGTTGACAAATGTAACAATTATGCTGTTGACTCCTTCATCCAGATAATTGATTGAAAGTGTGGAGAGGACTGAGTTTAAAGACAAAGCTGTCCAAGCCTTCATTTTCTGTGGGTTGATATCAATTAACAGGGAATTGGGAGGAAACAACTTTTACAGAATATCCACCATGTATGTGATACTATAAATGATTCCTTGACTATATTAGCACATTTAATCTTTAATTCTAGTAACACAGCTAGAAAGTACAGAAGTTGATTTTTGACTCCACATCTAACTTCTTGCTCTTACTAGTAAACCTTCTTGCCTCCAGTTAATCAAAGCTTTTACTTGCTTGTAAAACTTCTTGCAAATTTGCCAAACTGCATTTGTCTTCCAGCCCACATTTTGTATCTTGTCCACAGAATACCATGATAGGCCTTATTAAACATGTGGCTGAAATTAAAATACTCTATGTGAATTTCCCTCAGTCATGTTGAGAATAAGATAGTATTAGGTGTGGTGGTAATGTTCCTGGTGGCTCAGATGGTAAAGAATCTGCCTGCAATGCAGGAAACCTGGGTTCGATCCCTGGGTTGGGAAGTTCCCCCAGAGAAGAGAATGGCAATGCACTTCAGTATTCTTGCCTGGACAATCCCTATGGACAGAGGAGCCTGGTGGGCTACAGTACATGGGGTCACAAAGAGTTGGACACAACTGAGTGGCTAACAATCACAATCAAATTAGGTGTGGTGGTAAATCAGCTAAAAGAGGACAGTTGGAAGTGATAGAGTTTGATTTTTTACAAAAGATGATATTATATTTGGTTAGTTCCTTTTTGATAAGGAATATATTGCATATGACACAAATATTAAAGAGAATGTGGTTTTTCATAACTTTTGTAGTATCATGTCTCTATGATTTATTTCTACAGTTGCTTTCTTTTTCAGAGTTTGGGAGGACCACAAATTCATCAAAAGATCATTTGAATGCTGAGCAACTTCCACAAAACAACTTCTGAACGCTGGCAGAGGACACCAGGCACCTGGAAAGGCAGCCCATTCTCTTCGAAAGGAGGTAGGACAAAATATAAAAGACAAAAAGAGAGACAAAAGAGTTAGGGATGGACACCTGTCCTGGGCAGGGAGTCATGAAGGAGGAGAAGTTTCCAAACAGCAGGAAAGCCTCTACCGGCGGGTCTGTGGGGGAGTTTTGGAATCTTAGAGGGCAACATAATCGGGAGGAAAAAGAACAACCACAGAATAGGGTTTGGAAATTAAGGATTGAGTTGTAATGGGAATTCTGTGACATCTGAGGATCTTCTCCTCAATACTGCTAGCTGTAGTGCTAACAGGAAATAATAATCACATTAGATACTTATTCCCTATCAGATGTTGTGTAAAGTGCTTTACATATATTAGGTGTCATCTCACTTAAACACAACAACCCTTTGAAATACATCCTATTATTATCTTCATTTTATAAAGTAGAAAACAGACTAAGATGTTATGTGCTCGAGAGCTGTGGGTTGAACCCAGGGAGATGGGCCCTTCCAGTGCCCATGGCTTCAGCCACTGCTGGGAGAGAATTCTCTAAGGATCTCTTGTATTTCTGTTTGTATTGTGAACAGAGGAACAGACTGCCCTATTCAGAATGATCTTTACAAGGAGTTTAAATAATAAATAACCGTAGGAGATACTGTCCAGTATAATCATAATATGGGTTTCCCTGGTGGCTCAGATGGTAAAGGATCTGCCTATAATGCAGGAGACCCAGGTTTGATCCCTGGTTTGGGAAGATATCCTGAAGAAGGGGATGCCTACCCACTCCAGTAATCTTGCCTGGCAAATCCCATGGACAGAGGCGCGTGGTAGGCTTTAGTCCATGAGGTCACAAGAGTTGGACACAATTTAGAAACTAAGCTACCAGATAATAAGATAATGTCTTAGGCCCGAGGTTAGAAAGGCTTCCTGACCACTGTAGAAGATGCAGATTCCCTAACCTCAGGATTCCTCTCCTGTAATGCAACTCACTGTGTGTGCAGACATCACCCGGCCCTCAATAATCACCTTCTGGGAAGGATGGTAGGGTAACGGGTACAACTGCGGATCTTCTGGCTACTGCTAATGCAGTGGCCCTTCCAGTGCCCATGGCTTCAGCCACTGCTGGGAGAGAATTCTCTAAGGATCTCTTGTATTTCTGTTTGTATTGTGAACAGAGGAACAGACTGCCCTATTCAGAATGATCTTTACAAGGAGTTTAAATAATAAATAACCGTAGGAGATACTGTCCAGTATAATCATAATATGGGTTTCCCTGGTGGCTCAGACGGTAAAGGATCTGCCTATAATGCAGGAGACCCAGGTTTGATCCCTGGTTTGGGAAGATATCCTGAAGAAGGGGATGCCTACCCACTCCAGTAATCTTGCCTGGCAAATCCCATGGACAGAGGCGCGTGGTAGGCTTTAGTCCATGAGGTCACAAGAGTTGGACACAATTTAGAAACTAAGCTACCAGATAATAAGATAATGTCTTAGGCCCGAGGTTAGAAAGGCTTCCTGACCACTGTAGAAGATGCAGATTCCCTAACCTCAGGATTCCTCTCCTGTAATGCAACTCACTGTGTGTGCAGACATCACCCGGCCCTCAATAATCACCTTCTGGGAAGGATGGTAGGGTAACGGGTACAACTGCGGATCTTCTGGCTACTGCTAATGCAGACAAAACTCTTTGTCTTTCTCCCAAGGTGCTCATGTCTTTTTCTATCAATCTGTGGTGGCCTCACTTGTTACCTTGTGATTAGTATAAACATCTCAGACCCTTCATGGCTGTTGACTGTCTCTACTCAAGAGTATGTGATTATCTCCTCCATAGCCCAGCACACTATCCACCCCCCCCTCAAAAAACAGTGACCTTATAAGAGAGGACTAATTGATTTCCAATGATCCAAACATCTTTGATGCTGTATTGGATTGGTCAAAAATTTGTCCAGGCTTTCCCATAACATCTTCCAGAAAATTCTGAGTGAACTTTTTGGCCAACTCAACACTTCCAGGTAATAAACCCCCTGTAGTGGCTTCACCCCACTCCAGCGCTCTTGCTGGAAAATCCCAGGGACGGAGGAGCCGGGTGGGCTGCAGTCCATGGGGTCACTAAGAGTCGGACATGACTGAGCGACTTCACTTTCACTTTTCACTTTCATACATTGGAGACAGAAATGGCAACCCACTCCAGTGTTCTTGCCCAGAGAATCCTGGCGACGGGGGAGCCTGGTGGGCTGCCGTCTATGGGGTCACACAGAGTTGGACACGACTGAAGCGACTTAGCAGCAGCAGCAGCAGTGGCTTCTCTTCTCCCTCTCTTAGATAACAAATCAAACATATGAGAATCTGACTCTCTTATGTTGTTGTTCAGTTACCCAGTCATGTCTGACTCTTTGCAACCCCATGGACTGTGGCATGCCAGGCTTCACTGTCCTTCACTATCTCCTGGAGTTTGCTTAAACTCATGTCTATTGAGTCAATGATGCCATTCAACCATCTCATTCTCTGTCACCCTCTTCTCCTCTCCTTAGGTAACCTAAAAGTGTAGCTCGGATTAAGAATATCTTGAAGCAGAGCTTCCAATTTAAGATGGCAGAATAGAAGGGTACTTTCCTGGGTTGCCTTGCTTGGTGCCCTTAAGGAATATGAACTCATTTTGATTGAAAAAAAAAAAACCAAAACAAAACATGGAGACAAACTGTTCAGTCTGAGTTTGTTGTAATTGTAGAGCTTAATATGCCTTTAACAAGAGCAGACTGATCTAGTGTCAAGAGGTACAGGATTTCAGGAAAAGAGCTGTTTTGGAATGAATAACACTTACTTGAGAAAATCTTAGAGATTTATTGCTGAAGCTATGCTTTAGTTTGTTCAGAAAAAGTGATCAGTAGAGTGTACAAAGGATGATAATTTTATTTTTACATAATGATTAGAATACTGTGCATTTTCAAGTTTGGGGTAGAAGAATTTGGGTTTTCAATAGTTTTCAGTAGATTTTAGGAGTATTTTCCTAAGTTGCATGCAAGAGATATAACTCTTGAAAGGTTGAACCCAAAGGTTTTATTCAAACTATTTAAAATTTCATGCACATATCTAATCTCTCCCAAATTTTCTGCTTAGCTTACTTGGAACACTGTGTAAAAAATAGCCAAAGTATGCAGGCTCCCAGGCAGGGTCTGGTCAGTGGCGCATCAGAGCACAGATTTCAAATATGGGTGCATGAATTTCCTTCTTTCTAATTTTGCAATCAAATTAATGGTGATGGATGCAGAGAACGAGCTGGTAGATGGCTAGGAATAATGGAAATATTGGCTGCAGCTGGGCTGTCCTGGCCAATTTGCTGTAGAACCACAGACCAGCGAGCTTCAGAATTTCCTAGAGAGCTTGCTGTTTTTGTCTCACATCCCACCTCTAGAGTATCTGGGGTGGGCCTGAGAACTTCATTGCTGTTAATAATAATTAGTTCCTAGATATTGCTGATACTGCTGGTTTGAGGAACATACTTTGAGAACAATTGTCTTACACATTTTCTGAGGGACAAACAGTGCCTCTGATCTAAGATGGAGGAGGGGAGAACTCATTAGAAAGATTAGTCTTACAGAAAAACCTGAATGAATATTTTGGCCAATGCAATATTTAGTGGGTTTTTTTCATATTTGCCTTGTCCTTGCGTGCTTGCTTAGTCATGTCTGACTCTTTGCAACCCCATAGACTGTGTAGCCCACCAGGCTCCTCTGTCCATGGAATTCTCCAGGCAAGAATACTGGAGTGGGTTGCCATTCCCTTCTGCAGAGGATCTTCCTGACCCAGGATTCAAACATGCATCTTCTGCATTGGCAGGTGGACTCTACCAACTGTGCTCCCTGAGGACATATATTTGCCTGGGAAAGATATCAACTGTAGTTTCCCAGGGGACTCTCCTTCTACTTCATGCTGATTTTTGTTTTCCATTATATTTCTTGAAATGAAAGTGAAATCCTGCATAACATACTGACTTTAGTTGCACCTGTTCATTCCTTTTTTTCTGCTTTTCTTCCATCACATTTTTCCTTCACATGTGAAGCCACACATACTCATCGTTAGGTGATTTTTCTGGACAAAATAAATGCCTGTGATGCAGAGCTATTCTGAACTGCAAACAAGTGACCACTTGAATTTCTTATGGAGAAGGAAGGAAACTGTCTCCTGTTGCTCTTAGTCTTTATTTGTTGAATTTATGAGTGTTGTATGTCAACAAATTGCATGGTGTTTAAGGCCAACCCCCCATCTGGATCCATACTTCTAGTACGTGTTTGCTTTTTCTACAATAACGGTCTTCTACTTGGCTGTTGTATGTTCTTCTCACCATGAGAAAAGTTTTCATCCCAATGTAGCCATATTTGTCACATTTGAAATTTGTCATATGAGGCTCAGTATACTGTAAGTCCTCTACATACGAGTAAGTTCCATTCTGAGAACACATTTGTAAGTACAGTTTGTTCGTAAGTCCAACAAAGTTAGCCTAGGTATGCTACTAACGCAATTGGCTATATAGTACAACAATAAGTTTATAATATAATATTTTTCCACAAATAATACATAAAAACAAACAAAAAATAAAGAAAACATTTTTTATCTTACCTACAGTACCTTGAAAAGTGCAGTAATATAGTACAGCAGCTGGCATACAGGGAGGGGCTGGCATCAAGAAGCAGCCAAGAACAGTTACTGACTGGAGGAGAGTGAGGAGGTGGGAGGTGGTAGAGCTGAAGAATTGCCAGCAATAGGAGATGGAGGGCAAGCTGCAATTTCACTCTTGCTTGATGTTGATGGCACAAGTTCTGGTTCCTTGTTGAAACCAGATGCACGTTCCCATCTTTGAAAGTTTGCAGCCTGAAGATTCATATGTAGGGGACTTATTGTATTGTATTAATTTTTTATTGAAGTACAGTTGATTTACCATGCTGTGTTACTTTCTGGTGTACAGCAAGGAGATTCAGTTTTATATAGATGTGTATAAACTCACATTTTCACTTAACTATCCTGTATGCTTAATCTTCAGAGAAGGCAATGGCACCCTACTCCAGTACTTTTGCCTGGAAATGGCAACCCACTACAGTGTTCTTGCCTGGAGAATCCCGGGGACGGGGAAGCCTGGTGGGCTGCCCTCTGTGGGGTCACACAGAGTCGGACACGACTGAAGCGACTTAGCAACAGCAGCAGCATGCTTAATCTTGCTGAGTTTTATTTTTCTAACCTATAAAATAGTCATGAAATGTCTGTTTCACAGGGTTTTGATAATTAAATGAGTTAATAGATGTAAAGAACATGTCAATAAAGGAGCTCATTATAAATGAATTACTGGTATTTAGAATGGGATATTTGAAATTGGATGAGAGAATATTTTGTGTGTGATGAGTGAATTGGGGCCAAAGGATGAAAATTATACTAGGGATAATTAGAGTCAGTGAATATAAGGATGAACCTTCCAAGAACCAAATCTAGGCAAGCAATGGGATGGGCTTCTGTGTGAGGCAGTGAGTTACCTAACCCAGAAAATATTCAGAGAGTCTGCAGAATTTGGATCAGATTGTGCAAAATGATTCCCACTTTAGACAGGAGGTTGAAGTCTATGATATAAGAAATTCCTCAAATTCAATTATACTATAAACTCACCCCAGTGTCTTATGGAAAAGCACCCTCTGTGCTCCTATTTCATTTACCACCAGTGATGACTCTGGGATTCCAAAGAATTTAGATTTCCATAAAGATGCAAGGGGTTTCAGAGATGACCAGAAGAAAATTCATCAGTGTCAGTGTTTAAAAACCAACAAACAAAATGAGACAACAGGTATCCATTTCTTTTCTTTGCTTTAAAAAGAGTAATAGGTGCTTTGCTTACCCAAGGGCTCAAGCGTTGAACACACCCAGTTAAGCAGTCTAAGGCTGCAGGGCTAACAAGAGCACTTTTTCTGAAAAAGCACATCAGGACATGGCAACTGAGTCCCGCAGCCCTGGGAAGAAGCACATTACTGTGGCTGGAGGTTTCTGGTACAGTGATCAGCAGTGAAATGATTAACAGTGTTGGCATTTAAGTGATCATAATTAGGTTTCAAAGTTAACAGCCCATTGAGATAAATAGTGGAAGTTCACACCTCTCTCAGTGCTATTGTTTATCAGGCTGTCAAGTTGCAGATTCAGGAAGACAACATTAATGTGGCTTTGGACACTAATTGCCCAAAGCCAAGTTACATCCACCTGGGAGGGTCCTTTGGGCATTTGTTCAGCTAAAATGTCAGGCAATATGCAGTGCTGGGGTTTTAGCCCTGCCTACCAGCATACAACATCGCATTGATATTTTGATGCATAGAAGGCAAATTATATGGAAATATGTTGTAATGTTTGAGAGGAATCTCCTTGTTTCATGGTATATTTTCCTCAGTTTCTCCTCTCCAATAATAGTGAAACTACTCACTTAGACAAAATGGTTTCTGAGAGAAATTTAATGATTTAAGCAACAACGGCAAAATCCTTTACTCACATGAATTAGATTTCTTAATGTTATTGTCCACAAGGAGTTATAGGCACATTCCATCAATAGAAAGCCATGGTGAGCATAATTAAATGAATTTTCATAAAATTCTGAACTATTTGTTCACAATTCAGTTTCCACGCATGATTGCATGCTGCCCAAGTCTCAATGAGGGTGGAGATTGTACAGTTTCAGTTTGCAAAGGATTGATTTTCTTTTTTCAAAAGACCTTCAGTAATTAAAGACAGAAAAACTGGGGGAAAAGAGCCCCTAAGGCTTAAAAAAGAATAGCATTGGTTGTCTTCATGACATAAACTTTCTTAAAAGATCAAAGTCATTGGTAGTTCATTATCATCGTCAACATGAAATAATTATTGAACTAGTTAAAAAATTACACCATCAAATAAGCCAAAGGAAAACTGAAGTTTAAAACTTCCCATTCTTACCGTTTCGCCTTGAACAGAATTTTTTTTTTTTTTTTTTTTTTTGCTTTTTTTCCCATCCCTCTACTGACAAGTTAGAAAATGGATCACAGCATGCCCTTTAGCTGAGGCTACCATGGGACTTGACAGGGACCAAAGACATGAGGAGGGGGGTCCCAGGCTTAAAAAGGCAGGAGAAAAGGAAAAAGAAGAGAGGAAAAGAGAGATAGAGGGACTTCCCTGGCAGTCCAGGGGTTAAGATTTCACCTTCCAGTGCTGGGTGTGCAAGTTTGATCCTTGGCCAGGGAACTAAAATCCCACATGCTTCATGGCCAAAAAAACAAATATAAATAGAAACACTATTGTAACAAATTCAATAAGGACTTTTAAAAATGTTCCACATCAAAAAAAAAAAAAAGAGAGAGAGAGAGAGAGAGGTAGAAAAGCAGAGTGGAAGAGAAGCTCAAGAGAAAGAATATAGAAGAAGGGATGAAAAGCAGTTACACTGGAGAACAAGGAGGGATCATCCGTTAGCTCAGGTGCTGGGCCTCTTGTTTTTCTATGTCTCAGAAACAGTTGTCTCACTTCTGCTGCCTTTAAGGAGCTCTTCTTTGGGAAGCATTTCATGAAAAGAATTACACCAGAAAGAAATGGCTGTACTCTTTCTGAAAGAATAGAAGATGTTTTTGTTTCTTACTATTTTCCAACTGTTACACCCTGCTCTGAAGTCGGTCAGTAGAGGCTATTTACACAGACAATTGAATCAGTGTGGGCTGTCCGGGACGCTCAGATTCACACTGGCGTCTCTTGTCTTGTGACTGGGAAAGAATCATATTTTCTTGTTTGTGGAAATAGGAGTAGACTATGAACTCCCTGAGGCCAGGTGTTGTGCCTTATTAATTTTAATATCCTCCATCTAAGCTCAATGCCTGGTACATGGATTCTTTTAAAGGGTAAATGAATTTATGACAGATTTTCCTGGTGGCTCAGATGGTAAAGAATCTGCCTGCAATGTGGGACACCTGGGTTTGGTGTCTGGTTGGGGAAGATTCTCTGGAGAAAGAAATAGCAACCCACTCCAGTATTCTTGCCTGGAGAGTTCCATGGACAGAGGAGCCTAGCGGGCTTCAGTTCACGGAGTTGCAAAGAGTTGGACATGACTGAAGCGACTGACACTTTCTTTTTCACTTTAAAATATTTACATTAATCCTCATCTTTCATTAGGAGAGATGAAAAGCCACTGGGTAATTATTATATCAATACTTACACATGTCACTGTATAGTCTATGGGGTCACCAAAAGTTAGACGTGACTGAAAGGGCTTCTCTAGTGGCTCGGCTGGTAAAGAATCCACCTGCAATGCAGGAGACCCTGGTTTGATTCATGGGTCAGGAAGATCCCCTGGAGAACAGATAGGCTACTCACTCCAGTATTCTTGGGCTTCCCTGGTAGCTCAGCTGGTAAAGAATCCACCTGCAATACAGGAGACCTGGGTTTGATTCCTGAGTTGGGGAGATCCTGTGGAGAAGGGAAAGGCTACCCACTCTAGTATTCTGGCCTGGAGAATTCCATGGGGTTGCAAAGTTGGACACCACTTAGCAGCTTTCACTTTTACTTTTCATGCATTTCATACCACACATTATATATAAAAAATAATTTACTTTTTTTCCCAAAATGCTTCCACAGTACTTTGGGACCCTATTGAATGTCTTCCGATCTGAATGCATGTCTGTGTCTAGAATAGGAAGAAGGTGCACCCACAACATAAGCCATGATGTGATGGTCAGTTTTGTGTGTCAGCTTGCCTAGGGTACAGCCAGTTATCTTGTCAAGCACTGATCTGTGTTGCAGTGAAGGTATCTTGTAGCTGTGACTAAAATATATCATCAATTACTTCAAGTATGGAAGATTATTTTATAATTCTGGGCAGGCCTATTTCAATCTGGCTGGTGTTTTTTTTTTTCCCAATTGGAGGATAATTGCTTTATAATGTTGTATTAGTTCCTGCTATACAACACAGTGAATCATACACACACACACACACACACACACACACACACANTCAAGTATGGAAGATTATTTTATAATTCTGGGCAGGCCTATTTCAATCTGGCTGGTGTTTTTTTTTTTCCAATTGGAGGATAATTGCTTTATAATGTTGTATTAGTTCCTGCTATACAACACAGTGAATCATACACACACACACACACACACACACACACACACACACATATATATATATATATACACACACACATCTATCTATCTATCTATCTAT
Source organism: Aepyceros melampus (assembly GCA_006408695.1). NCBI lineage: Eukaryota > Metazoa > Chordata > Mammalia > Artiodactyla > Bovidae > Aepyceros > Aepyceros melampus. The sequence continues at coordinate 367,146 of SJXQ01010831.1, read as the reverse complement.
ATATATCCCCTCCTTCTTGGACCTCCCTCCCACCCACCACCCCCCCATCCCATTCATCTAGGTCCTCACAGAGCACCAAGCTGAGCTCCCTGGGCTATACAACAGCTTCCTAGTAGCTATCTTTTACACATAGTAGTGTATATATGTCTAACCTAATTTCCCAATTCATCCCACCTTGCCATTCCCCCATAGCTGGCTGTACCTTAGCCAAGTTGACACATAAAATTGACCATCACATCAGGGCTTATGCTAGAGGTATCCACATATCTATGTCTCTATTCCTACCTGGAACTAGGTACCATTTTTGTAGATTCCACATATTGTGTTAATATACGACATTTGTTTTTCTCTTTCTGACTTACTTCACTCTGTATGACAGACTCTAGGTCCATCCACATCTCTGTAAATGACCCAATCTCATTCCTTTTATGGCTCAGTAATGTGCCATTGTACCACAACTTCTTTATCCATTCATCTGCCGATAGACATTGGAGAAGGAAATGGCAGCCCACTCCAGTGTTCTTGCCTGGAGAATCCCAGGGATGGCGGAGCCTGGTAGGCTGCCGTCTGTGGGGTCGCACAGAGTCGGACACGACTAAAGTGACTTAGCAGCAGCAGCAGCAACCGATAGACATTTAGGTTGTTTGTGAATTGTAAATAGCACTGCAATGAACAGTGAGGTACCTGTGTCTTTTTGAATGATGGTTTGCTCAGGACATATTCTTAGTAGTGGGATTTCTGGGTCATATGGTGTTTCATTTCTAGTTTTTTTAAGGAACTTTCATACTGTTCTCTGTAGTGGCCGAGTCAATTTACATCCCTACCAGTCAGGCTTTCAGGCTTTAAATGCAAAACAGGCTTCCCTATGGGAGAAGAAATTCCCCTTGAGGATGCGGTTTCAGCTCCTGCCTGACGGTTCCAGCTTGTCCTTCCTGGTGGTCTGCCCCAGAGATGTCCAATTTGCCTAGTCAGCCTCCGTTAAGTGCGTAAGCCAATTGCTTTCGATACATTTCTTTCTTAAAAAAATCCTTATTGAGATATGATTTACATACCATATAATTAACCCATTTGAAATATACAGTTCAACGGGTTTTGATTATTACATTATTAACTTTTGAAAATTGTGGCTGAGTATATATAACATGAAATTTGCTGTTTTAACCATTTTTAAGTAAACATTTTAGCGCCATTAATTACATTCGCAATGCCATGCAGCCATCATCACTATTTTCAAAGTTTTTAATCACCCCAAATAGAGTTTCTAAACATTATGCAGTTACTCCTCTTTCCCTTCTCCTTCCCAACTCCTGGTAATCTCTAATCTACTTTCTGTCTCTGTGAATTTGTCTATTCTAGATATTTCATATAGTAGAATTATACAAAATTTGTCATTTTTTGTCTGGCTTATTTCACTTAGCATTAATTTTCAAAGTTCATCCCTGCTGTAGCATGTATCAGTACTTTATTCCTTCTAATGGCTGAATAATATTCCATTGTGTATATGTATATACTGCATTTTGTTTTTCTTTTCATCAGTTGATGGACACTTGGGTTGTTTCCATCTTTTGGCTGTTGTGAATAATGCTGCCATGAATATCAACACTCGAATATCTGTTCAAAAGTCTTTACTTTCAATTCCTTTGTGTCTGTACTGAGGGTCATATGGTATATCTATACAATAAATCTATATATCTATATCCATCTCCTCTATCAATATTTATCTATCTCTTCTAGTTTTCCTCCTCTGATTGAATCTTGGCTGATACAAAGGCATTGATGAGGGAAAGGAGAGAAAGAGAAAACACAACACATTTGCAGAACTGAAATAAATCTATGGGCATGTTTACTATATTTGCTCCAGTTAATATATGTTTTCAGACGTAACAGGTACAGTTAAAGCTCTTACAATCCCATCCTTCACTCTCTCACTCCCCACCTCTCTTCTCCCAGGGTAAAGAACATTCTACAGCTGGTGTGTACCCTTCTGCTCTGTGTGGATACATTTTCACATACATGTAAATGAACATAAACTGCTGAGTATTATATTTTGAGTTTTAGAAATTTACATAAATTCCATAGTACTTTATCTTTTTTTTAAATTTATTTTTAAATGGAGGATAATTACTTTATGATATTATGTTGGTTTCTGATGTAACTTACTTTTTGTGCTACTATAATATATTAAACAGTCATACAAATTTATATATATATATATATAAATCTAGTTCATTTATTTTAACTTCTGAGTAACATCCCATTGTAAAAACGCACCATTATTTTTCATACCCTTGCTTATTGGTTCTAATTTTTCACTATTTCATCTGGTGCTAAATGGATTCTTTTGCATGTTTCCTTTTAAAACTGTGTAAAAATTTAGCATACAATGAAAGATGGAATCTTAATCTTTTATCTATGTCTAATCTGAAGTTTTGGAGAAGGCAATGGCAACCCACTCCGATACTCTTGCCTGGAAACTCCCATGGACAGAGGAACCTGGTTAGGCTACAGTCCATGGGGTCGCTAGGAGTCGGACAAAACTGAAGCGACTTACCAGCAGCAATCTGAAGTTTGGGCTTCCCTGGTGCCTCAGCTGTAAAGAAGCCGTCTGCAATGCAGGAGACGCAGGTTCAATCCCTGGATTGAGAAGATCCCCTGGAGAAGGAAATGCAACCCACTCCTGTATTCTCACCTGGGAAATCCCACAGACAGAGGAGCCTGGCAGTCTACAGTCCATGGGGTCACAGTTGGACATAACTTAGCACTAAACAACACTAAACAATTTGATGCTTATGACATTGTTGAGTTAATTCTAAAACTGCTTCTTTTTGGAAAAGTTTTATTTGGCTCGTGTTTCAAATTCACTTTTCTTTATTTTGCAGATTTTCCTGTTCTATCATTATGTTGTTTCCTCCATTCTGGGCAAAGGCAATTGTATGAAAAAAGTGTATATTAAAGAAAAGAAAGTTGTATTGGAGGACTTGGTAACTGAATAAACATAGGAAATAAAGAAGAAAGAAAAATACACATAAAACAAGGAACATTTACTGAGCACTTAGCGTGTGTTGGGCTCTGGGCCAAACATATCACATGCATGAACTCATTCATACTTCATGCAGTAAAAGATTTGACCCTTGACAGGTGACAGATTTAAGGATGATAAGAATGTATGTTTACTGGGAGACCTTGGGCTATGCCAGATAGTCTATGCTAACATGTGACTCATGGTCAGGGTTTGGGCTTCATAGTATCAGCGTGGGGGCTTCCCTGGTGGCTCAGATGGTAAAGAATCTGCCTGCAATGCAGGAGACCCAGGTTCAATCCCTGGGTCGGGAAGATCCCCTGGAGAAGGGCAGTGGCAACCCACTTTAGTATTCATGCCTGGAGAATCCCATGGACAGAGGAGCCTGGCAGGCTATAGTCCATATGGTCGCAAAGAGCTGGACACAACTAAACGACTAACACTTTCACTTTATTTCACTTGACATTACAAGAATGAATGTCATCACCAAGGTTGAGAATATAGGGAGAAAAGATAGAGGCTGAGAACAGAATCCAAGATCTACTGATGTGAATAGATGAGATGGAAAAAAGGAGCCAGTTAAGGATATTGAAAAAGAATAGTCAGCAGGAAAGGAGGAAAACCAGAGAATCATGCCAAGAACACCAAGGGTGAAGAGTCTTTCAAGGAGGAAGGCATGGATAATAGTGTCAAACTTACAAAGATATCAAAAGTTTATAAGTAAATGGTGTCTATTGGGTTTGGGAACCAAGAGGCTGTGGCAAGAGCAGTTTTTTGTTTTGTTTTGCTTGCTTGTTTGTTCATTTTGTTTTGGTTGGCTGTGTAGCATGCAGGATCTTAGTTCCCCAACCTGGGATCAAACCCTTGCAGTGGAAGCAAGGAGTCTTAACCATTGGACCTCCAGCAATGTGCCAGGAGCAGTTTTAGATGAGTGGTGGGGGCAGAAGCAAGGCTGCAGTGAATGGAGTAGAACGGAGAGATGAGTATTTTCAGTGGGAAAGTAGACAGCTCTTTCTTTGTCAATCTGCATTGTCACCTGTCATTTTCTTGATTCCTTAGAATATGAGTTTTTGTCTCCTGGGGGACTGTTGTCTTCATTGGGATGCACAGTCTGTCATTGACCCCTGGGAGTGGCTCAGGAATGAGTCCAATGCAGATGTAAGTTCCTATTTCATAAGAGTTGGTGTGCTGAGGAGCTGAATCATGGTGGGGGTGGGAAGGCAGCTATACTTGGGGATCGATGTTCCTGGTGGGATTCAGAGCAACCAGGCTAGGCAAGGTTCGTGGGGTACAATCATGCTTGGCAGTTAAGCTCTGGGTTAGACAGACCTAGTCTCAGATCTTGGCTCTGGTACTTTCTGTGTGCATGCGTGCGTGCTAAGTCACTTTGGTTGTGTCTGATTCTTTGCGACCTCATGGACTGTATACCTCCAGGCCCCTCTCTGACCATGTGATTCTCCAGGCAAGAATACTGCAGTGGGTTGCCATGCCCTTTTCCAGGGGATCTTCCTGACCCAGGGATTGAACCTGTGACTCCTGGGTCTCCTGCACTGGCAGGCAGGTTGGTTCTTTACCACCAGTGCCACCTGGGAAGCCTTTTCTGTGTAACTTTGAGCAACTAAATTTCCACTTTCTTATCTATACAAAAGGTGTATTAGTTTGCCTGGCGGTCATAACAAAATTCCCACAGTCTGGGTGACTTAAACATTATTGTTTATTTTCTCACAGTTCTAGAAGCTAGAAGTCCACGATCAACGTGCAGGCGGGTTTGAGTAGTGAGGTCTCTGCCTCCTCTGCTTGAGGATGGCTGCCTTCTTGCTAGTCCTTGTGTGGTCCTCCCTCTGTCTGTGTTGCCTTATGTTCTAATCACCTCTTCTTATAAGGACACCAGAGACATTGGATTAGGGCCCACTCTAATGACCCCATTATAACTTAATCACCTCTTTAAAGACCCTATCTCTAAATATGGTCTCATTCTGAGGTATTGGGAATATTGATTTCAATATATGAATTTGGGTGGGGGACACAATTCGTAACAAAGGATAATCTTACAACCTACTGCATATAGTTTGAGGAAGAAGAATTAAGAAAATATACAGGATATATTTAGTACAATATCAAGGGCTTGTGCTCAGTCACTCAGTCGTGTCTGACTCTTTACAACCTCAAGGACTGTAGCCTGCTAGGTTCATCTGTCCATGGAATTTCCCAGGCAAGAATACTGCAGTGGGTTGCCATTTCCTACTTCAAGGGATCTTCCTCACTCCGGGATCAAACCTGGGTCTCTTGCATCTCCTGCTTTGGCAGGCTAATTCTCTACCACTGTGCCACCTGGGAAACCCCAGTGACTAATAAATAAATGACCTAGATGAAAATAAAACATGCAGACTTATCAAGGATGTGCTTGCCTAGCTCCAGAAGGAAGTAGAGAGGAAAACCCAAAGTTCACATTCTGAGTTGTTTTTCCTGGAACACAGCCCCCTAGCCCTCTTGTCTATAGGTGGGTCTCTTCTCAGCTCTGGTCCTGTCTGCCTGCTTCCATTATGTCCCTCCTGTCATGACTGTTTTCCTCCTTGATGAATTCTTCAAAGGCAGAGATAAAGTCTATCTTGTCTATATCATCAGAATAGAAGCAAGACAACCTGCACAGACATATTTATTGAATAAATGAATGACAACATTTTTCTGAGATAACTCAGTGACTCACCTCCCCCCTACCCCCCGCCCACCATCTTTACAGCAAAGCGTACATTAAAAAAGCTAAAATTTCAAAAGATTAAAAACATTGCTTTGATTCATGGGTGTTTTGAATCTCTTTTATTGAGTGAAGTTGCTGTTTAAGTTCCCTCTTTGAGTAAAGGAAACCCTGATACGTTTGCAAGGCACACAATCCACACACGGTTATGCTTTCTTAATATTTAGCTAGCCTTCTGTCTTTCTCGCCACCTCACTGGAGCCAAGGCTGAATGTTAATTTTGTCATTCTAGACCTAAATTTTAGCTATAGCCTTTACACAATTATGAGTATGTAGACCCCCACCCCCCATCACCAAAAAAAAAAAAAGAGAGAGAGAAACATCAAAACTCAAAACACGCTCTATGTAAATTCGCCTTCTCAACTTCGGCACCTGAGCTCAATGAGGCTCAGAAGAGCGGTTGCAATTTGGTTAATGTTTTCCTTCTGACATAGAATTTTAATTTGGAATTGTATTTCTGAAAAGGTGGTACAGTTTAGGAGGCTGACAATTTAGGAGGCCATTTAAGATGATGCCTTCTCTATTAAGGGTTAGGAGGGCTTCTTCTCAGGGATTAACTGGGCTGAAAGTTCACCAGGGTCAGAGAGCAACAAATGTCCTTGACATTGAGAAGGTCTGTTCGGAAATGTGAGAGAGATTCAGAGTCCCAGTTGTTGTTTTTAATGCTGTTAATGGGAGACAGAATGCTAATTAGTCAGATTCACTAAGTGGCTGAGTCATGCTGTAACCCTTCTTAAAAAAGAAGTGCCCATTTTGAGATGCTAAATGAGGCCATAAAGGCGGCCAACCATACCGTTCCTAAAACAGAAGAGAGTACCAATAAGGCTGTTAATGTAGCCCGTGAATTGAGTTTTTTGTGTGTATCTGCACCTGTATGCATCTCTATCTATCTCTGGGTCAGTTTTCACATCTAGGGTCAACTCTAATAAGCACTAAAATAAATCCCATAGTAAATTTGGGTTTCCAAGACATTTAATCAGAATCAATTTATTCTTAAGGAAAATCTACTCAATTTTTATTTGAAAAACAAAATCCTAAAGCTTAAGAATTTAACAATTTTCTTCAAATATGAACACATATACAGTTCAGTTCAGTCGCTCAGTCGTGTCCGACTCTTTGCGACCCCATGAATCGCAGCACGCCAGGCCTCCCTGTCCATCACCAACTCCCGGAGTTCACTCAGACTCGCGTCCATCGAGTCAGTGATGCCATCCAGCCATCTCATCCTCGGTTGTCCCCTTCTCCTCCTGCCCCCAATCCCTCCCAGCATCAGAGTCTTTTCCAATAAGTCAACTCTTCTCATGAGGTGGCCAAAGTACTGGAGCTTCAGTTTTAGCATCATTCCTTCCAAAGAAATCCCAGGGCTGATCTCCTTCAGAATGGACTGGTTAGATCTCCTTGCAGTCCAAGGGACTCTCAAGAGTCTTCTCCAGCACCGCAGTTCAAAAGCATCAATTCTTTGGCGCTCAGCTTTCTTCACAGTCCAACTGATTCCTAAAATGTCAGCGTTCACTCTTGCCATCTCCTGTTTGACCACTTCCAATTTGCCTTGATTCATGGACCTGACCTTCCAGGTTCCTATGCAATATTGCTCTTTACAGTGTCGGACCTGGCTTCTAACACCGGTTGCATCCACAGCTGGGTATTGTTTTTGCTTTGGCTCCATCCCTTCATTCTTTCTGGAGTTATTTCTCCACTGATATCCAGTAGCATATTGGGCACCTACTGACCTGGAGAGTTCCTCTTTCAGTATCCTATCATTTTGCCTTTTCATACTCTTCATGGGGTTCTCAAGGCAAGAATACTGAAGTGGTTTTCCATTTCCTTCTCCAGTGGACCACATTGGAGTCCGCTGTGACCGGCACATTAAGCACAGCTGAGAGGAGCTACCCCACGTCCAAGGTCAGGGGCAGAAGCCAGGAGGACCCCATGCCCGAAGGGCAGCAGCCAAGAGGAGCTATCCCGCTCCCGAGGCCAGGGGCAGCGGCCGGGAGGAGCCACACCACGTCCAAGGAGCGGTGGCTGCGCAGGCACAGGAGGGCCTAGAGGAGCCATCCCTGTATCCTATCATTTTGCCTTTTCATACTCTTCATGGGGTTCTCAAGGCAAGAATACTGAAGTGGTTTTCCATTTCCTTCTCCAGTGGACCACATTGGAGTCCGCTGTGACCGGCACATTAAGCACAGCTGAGAGGAGCTACCCCACGTCCAAGGTCAGGGGCAGAAGCCAGGAGGACCCCATGCCCGAAGGGCAGCAGCCAAGAGGAGCTATCCCGCGCCCGAGGCCAGGGGCAGCGGCCGGGAGGAGCCACACCACGTCCAAGGAGCGGTGGCTGCGCAGGCACAGGAGGGCCTAGAGGAGCCATCCCACATTGAAGGTCAGAAAGGGTGGCAGTGAGGAGATACCCCTCATCCAAGGTAAGGAGCAGTGGCTGCGCTTTGCTGGAGCAGCCGTGAAGAGATACCCCACGCCCAAGGTAAGAGAAAACCAAGTAGGACGGTAGGTGTTGCAAGAGGGCAGACACACTGAAACCGTACTCACAGAAAACTAGTCAATCTAATCACACTAGGACCACACCCTTGTCTAACTCAATGAAACTAAGCTATGTCCGCGGGGCAACCCAAGACGGGCGGGTCATGGTGGAGAGGTCTGACAGAATGTGGTCCACTGGAGAAGGGAATGGCAAACACATATACATGGAATCTAGAAAAATGGTACTGGTGAAGCAATTCGCATGGCAGGAATAGAGATGCAGATGTCGAGAACGGGCTTGTGGACACAGAGCGGGAAGGGAAGGGTGGGAAGAGCTGGGAGAGTAGCGTTGACATACGCGCACGGCTATGGGGGAAACAGGCAGCTGGGGGAAGCTGCTGCATAGCTCCGGGAGCTCAGCTCGGTGCTCTGTGACGACCCAGAGGGAGGGATGGGCGGTGGGAGGGAGGCTCAAGAGGCATACGTGTGGCTGATTTGCCTTATCGTACAGCAGAAACTAACACAACATTGTAAAGCAAGCATAATCCAATTAAAAATAAATTAATTAAAAAAGAACTGAATAATTTTCTTGAAAATTGTGGGTTTGGGGTTATCCATCAGAAGGGTAGAGACAGGTTCTGAGGCAGAGGAATGAGATATGGCACTTTCAGGATTCAGCCACAGTTTCTTGGGAAGGATTTCTTAGATGGGCTTTTTTTTTTACTTTCTTCAGGAGAATCAAATTTCCAAGCTAATTATTTGCCTTTTTTTTTTTTTTTTTAATAGCTCTTGCTCTCTCTCTTGGTTGGTTCCGAGGTTACCAAGATAAAGTATTTGAACTATAATTCTTCCTAGAGGTGCTGATAGGCAGCCCTGAGTGGTATTTGTTTTTCACAACTGAGCCTATGTTTCAGTGTCTCTATTCCTAGTGCAGCAGGATTGTTAACAGGAAAACCATCCAGGGTTACTGGTGCTTGCTAACCAGAAACAAAATACACTGGAGAACTTGCAGAAGTGTAGCTCTGAGAAGACAAGCAGATCATCAGGGGTTGTCATTTCTCCCAGCGCACTGATTAGCGACACCGAGGAAACAATGGCTTTTGCCTGGGATGATCTAGGCTAAGGGTATGATTAAGAAATACCATCTCACACTGGCCAGAGTGGCCATCATCAAAAAACTACAAACGATAAATGCTGGAGAGGGTGTAGAGAAAAGGCAACCCTCTTGCACCGTTGGTGGGAGTGTAAATTGGTCCAGCCACTGTGGACAACAGTATGGAGGTCCCTTAAAGAACTGAACATAGAACTACCATATGACCCAGCAGTCCCACTATTGGGCATATCCCTGGAGAAAACCATAACTCAGAAAGACACATGTATCCCAGTGTTTGTTGCAGCACTATTTATTAATACAAAGCCAGGACATGGAAACAACCTAGATATCCTAGACGAATGGATAAAGAAGAGGTGGTACACATATACAATGAAATATTAGTCATAAAAAGGAATGAAATTGAGTCAGTTGTAGTGATATAGATGAACCTAGAGCCTGTCTTACAGAGTGAAGCAAGTCAGAATATGGAATCTAGAAAAATGGTACTGATGAACCTATTTGCAGGGCCGGAGTGAGGCGCAGACATAGGGAATGGACTTTTGGACACAGAGAGGGAATGAGTGGGGGATGAATTGAGAGAGTAGGACTCACATGCATACACTACCATGTGTAAAACAGATAGCTAGTGGGAACCTGCTGTACAGCACAGGGAGCTCAGCTTTGTGACGGCCTAGAGGGGTGGACTGAGGTGGGAGGAGGCTCTAGAGGGAAGGGATGTATGTATTCATATGGCTGATTCACAGCGTTGTACATTGAAAATGTTGTGCAGAAACGAACACAACATTGTAAAGCAATTATATTCCAATAAACATATGTTTTTTTTCTTTCTCTCTCTGTATCTTTAATGCTCTCCTGGGAAAGGATATACATTCATTTTATCAAAAGCAAGAGAAGGAAAAAGCGTGGAGCTGGGACAAGCTAGCTTTGGTGACAATAGATGGGGGCCTGTGCTGTGGGGAGTTGACTTCAGGAGGTCACCCAGGAGAGAGCCTGCAGCTGGTGTCACCACGCTGACCTCCTGCACCGACCACCACTTGGCGCGGCCCTGAGCATCTTCACATTTCCTCTGATGGGAAAAGAATGGCTGGAGAGATGAACCTGCACTGGCATAACCGGGGATGGAAAAACAAAGCAAAACACATTGGGCCTATTATACTCTGTCCTTGTATAAACCATTTGGGTTCTATTTAGAGTTAACTGAGGTTCACAGTCAACATTATTCCGAGTAAAGAGTGATATACTCAAGTTTCAGAAACATCATTTAGCAGCCAGCAGAGCAAAGAGGCTGAAGAGGAAACAGAGGGAGAGAGACTGGAACGGAGCAGGACCCCATGGTCCTTCCCCATCTTGTGTCCTCTGCCTGCCTTTTGTCTGTGGAAAAGTTTTAGCCAAAGAATAAGTTTCATCAGAGAAGTGAGAACATGCAGAAACAAAGAAAAACAGTCAGAGGAGAGCAAATTGTCAAGGACATTTGGTTCCTCCTCAAGGGATGCTGAAGCTGAAGTTCCAATACTTTGGCCTCCTGATATGAAGAGCCGACTCATTGGAAAAGACCCTGGTGCTGGGAAAGATTGAGGGCAGGAAGAGATGGGGGAGACAGAGGATGAGATGGCTGGATGGCATCACTGACCTGATGGACATGGGTTTGGGTGGACTCTGGGAGTTGGTGATGGACAGGGAGGCCTGGCATGCTGCAGTTCATGGGGTCACAAAGAGTGGACATGACTGAGCAACTAAGCGCGCGTGCACGCGCACACACACACACACACACACACACACAGGCCCTGCCTGACTAGCACATCCATATCTCTGGGGGTGGGGTCCAGGAAACTCTTCACATGATCGCTAGTAGATTCTTCTTCTTTTTTTGTTTAACTTTTCCATTATATGTATTTTACATGGATAATGAAAATTATCCTCCACTGTCATCTTTTCTGTACATTCAAAATACAAAGAAAAGGACTACTTCAAAATAAAACAAGTAAATTATGTCTGTTTTAGCATTTAAGAGGTCAACCTTTCCTCTCTAGCTTAGCAAGTTCATGGTTAAGCTTGGGCATGGAGTTCTTCCACAGTGGATTATGGTTCTTAATAAGTCCTCCACCATGTGCTGATGGACTGCAACCCTCCACGGACATATCGGCAATTTGTGATTCAGGAGTGAAATGCGTCTGGCTTAAAATCTCTAGTAGATTCTGAGAACGCTGCTGGACAAGAAACCATGGGGGAAATGCCAAGTTCTTTGGTCACCTGCTTGGGCACCTGGATGCAGCCTGGCCTTCCTGCCCTGCAGACGTGTACTCTGTAGGGTTAACTTTCCATTCTAAAGCAATGAGGGAATGCCTTTCAACCATCAGGGTTCCACTTGGAAAACCACAACTTCCAGGGAATAAATCAGGCCACCTGGGAATAGTTTAGTCTCTTTACTTGAGAGGAGTGTTTCATCAGCTTCATTTCATCAGAGGATCTGGCCTGCATAGTAATAATAATCATTTTGATGACAACCAGCATTTGTTTAAGGAGGGATGGATGATGGCAGGGTATGGAGGACTTAAGTGTGGAGCAGCAATAAATCCTCTCTCTTTGTCTTTGTGGGCTAGGATAGTACTAATCATTTTCTTCTTTCCTTCCTCCCAGGGCTCTGCCTGGGCAGAAAAAAGCAGGCAGCAGCTTAGTGGGGGTGATTTTGGGCATACCACAAAGACCTCCGGGAAGGCCTAATATCCTTCCTGTCTGCCATGTTCCCCATGTATAGGTCCCTCTGAAATTCTATTGGTTTCTTTTACCCATCGAAAGCTTAGTTGCTTAAATATGAATTTCCTCTGAGTGGGTTGTAATTGAAGAGTATCCTTTAAATGACTTTGAAGAGGAGCCCAAATATATTTATCTTAAAATATACATGTTCTATACTTGTTGTTTAACCACTAAGTTGTTGTCTCACTCTTTCATAACCCCTTGGACTGTAGCCCGCCAGGCTCCTCTGTCCGTGAGATTTCCCAGGCAAGAATACTGGGGTGGGTTGCCATTTCCTTCTCCGGGGGATCTTCTTGACCCAGAGATTGAACGTGAGTCTTCTGCATTAGCAGGAGGATTCTTTACCTCTGGGCCACCAGAGAAACCCACATGTACTATAGTACCAACATCATACATATTATACTGATGCAAAAATAACAATGAATATATAATTGTATATAAATAATACATTTCCCCCAATCTCCAACCGACTGAGTGGCAAATCTTGCTTCACAGAGTCCTGCTCTAAAACTGAAAGTCTTAATCTGAGGAAATCCATGAATGGGCTCCAAATGATGAATCAACTACATAACACATATGCAAATCAATGGGCATTTCTTTTCTGGAGAGAAGGTGTACCTATGGTTTTCCTAGAGGGATTTTTCAACTCAAAAACATGTTATATAGTCGCAGGTAAGTGAGAGAAGGATCTCCAAATAGGATTTCACATGGGGTGAGGAGGAAGAAAGACAAGAATGGAAGAAATGGAGTTATTTTTAATGAGCAGCTGCTGTAAGTTAGATACGGTCTCTGAAACTCTGACTTCCCTTCTCTCACTTGATTTTCACTTTTCTTGCTGAAGGAGTCATTGTTATCACTATTTTATAAATAGGCACACTAGGACTAAGGGAAATTAGATGATTTTCTCAGGTCTTAGAATGGATGGGATGGATGTGAGATTCAAGGGGGGAGAACAATGGGTTAATGAATTCAAAGGGCTTCAAACAGGGAGATCAGGGATCTCAAAGGATGCATCCCTTCTTCTGGCCTCTGAGACAGATGGAGCGCTCCCCTTATCTGGGGCCACCCCTTCCAGATATGCTAAGGGTTCTTCCCTCTCCTGTCTCTTCTGGGACCATCTCTATCAAATGTTTTCTCTCCCTTGTACACCTTCAGTCACTCCTGCTGCCCTGAGGATCCTCAATAAGAACAGAAACACAGATGTAGAGAACGGAGGGGTGGACGCGAGGTGGGGGAGGTGGGGTGACCTGGGAGATTGGGATTGATGTCTGAACACTGCCATATGTAACACAGATAACTGGTGGGGGCCTGCTGTGTAGGGCAGGGAGCTGAGCTCGGTACTTTGTGGTGATCTAGAGGCGTGGGATGGGGCTGGGGTGGGAGGGAGACCCAAGAGGAAGGGGATATATGTATACACATTGCTGATTCACTTTGCTGTTCAGCAGACTCTCACAGGACATTGTAAAGCTACTATACCCCAATGGGGGAAAAAGTGTCCAGAAAGGGCAAGGAATGGGTAATGAAAATAAAACCAAAACCTCTCCAGATAATTCTACCCTCTCTGTTTCACTGTCCCCTCCCCAACTAAGAACTTTGCTCTCTGTTTATTCTTTACCCTCCTGCATCCCTGATTACAAAAAGTTTCCCTTAAACTGACATGCTTTTCCTTCTCTCAGTTTCCTTCTTCTGTCCTGAAGTACTTTTAAAATACAGCTCTGTTTCTGTAGCTTTGGTGCATAAACACCTTCAATTAAAGTACATATGGTAAGATTCGTTGCCTAGCCCTCTTTCTATCATGAAAGTCTGTAATAGTATGTCATTTTGTCTTCCTGGGCCTGACAGAGAGCTGGGAACCACCTGATAATGCAGATATGGTGAAGGAATGACTGGTTTCCCTTGTCAAAATTCACAGATTAAACTCCATGCTTTATATGGTGAACGACTATGGTGGTCTTTCCAGGGCTGAGGGGTTTCTTAGGATGCAGAACTTTTTGCTCGAAAGCTGGGCCAAAGTGGTTGCCCTATGCCTGACTTGATGGTCCAGACCAACTTGATCTGGCCCCAGGAAGCTTTTCCAAGCTCAGTGGCATTAGTTCCTCACAGACATCCTGTGTTTCTAAAAAGAAAACAAAACAAAGCTTGTCCTTGAAGATGGATCATTTGCTAAACCTGCCGTGTGGATTCAGGGCCTCAAACCAAGTAGCCTGAGGAGCCCAGGGGTGGGGGAAGAGAGGCTATTTTGGTTGTACTTGGCTCAGTTTGCAACTAGAGGTCATGGGAATGGAACTGACCCAGAGGGATATTTGGATAGGAGTGGTGGTGGGGGAGGGATGGTGAGGAAGGAGTCTGCTGTGGTGAGGGAGTTCTCCAAGTGTGGTCCTTGCCTGAAACTTCGTGTGATGTCTTGCCTGAAAAGAAAGGAAATGTGGTGTCTCGCCTGAAAGTTTTCAGAAATGCAAATTCTCAGCCCCGTCTCCCCCCCACCAGCCCTCCTGAATCAGACATTCTGGGCGATGCCCAGCAATCTGTATTTTAACAAGTCACCCACGGCACCGTGATGCAGATACAAATGAGAGTGCCACTGTCAGGGGAAATGAACACTTCCAGGATTCAGAAACCTGGATGGTAGTGCCAACTGTCACACAGATGATCTGTGAAACTGGGGGGCTTCCAGTTCTCTTGGTATTAACTGAGGGGCTTGGCCTGGATGCTCTCTGAAGTGTGAGGGAAAGTCCTACCCTCCAATAGCTCTAACTTCCTCTTTTAGCCCCTGAACAACTATCGTCCTATGACATCTCAGCCTGTGTCAAACCTTGATTTAATTAACTATTGTCTGCCCACTGCTCACTGCTTGACTATTGCTACGTGGGGTGCTCTCCTGCAGGAATGCTGTGAAATGACTTAAGCCGATTTGATC
Organism: Aepyceros melampus; assembly: GCA_006408695.1. NCBI lineage: Eukaryota > Metazoa > Chordata > Mammalia > Artiodactyla > Bovidae > Aepyceros > Aepyceros melampus. The sequence goes on along the minus strand of SJXQ01010831.1, from coordinate 352,115 downwards.
AACCCTATTAAGGTCTTTGGGGGAAATATCGGAGGCCTGGTCAGGGTCCTAGATCGCTCCTGGATTGGGACAACCGTGACACCCTGTTCTTTTTCAGTCATGCCACACAACTTGCAGGAACTTAGCTCCCCAATAGGAACTTAATCCGTGCTTTCTGCAGTGGAAGACTGAGTCCTAACCACAGGACCACCAGGGAATCCCCAACACCAAGTTTTAACACTATTGTTTGTTGTTTCTAAATCGTGTCTGACTCTTTTGTGACCCCATGGACTGTAACCCACCACACTCCTCTGTCCATGGGATTTCCCAGGCAAGAATACCAGAGTGGGTTGCCATTTGCTACTCCAGGGGATCTTCTCCATCCAGGGGCTGAACCCGCGTCGCCAGCATTGGCAGGCAGATTCTTTACCATTGAGCCTCTAGGGAAGCCCCTTCCTTGATAGCAAGGCTCAGATCTAATATTGCCACACACAGAAACATTTAAGTCGGGAGACACAAAGGAGTCACATAAGCTGTTCTATGAGCTTGAGACAGTCCCAGCTCTGGGTCCCTTTGAGTGTTCCAACAGCAATTTGCCTGGAGGGTTCACTAGAGGCAAAGAGGCAGTCATCGAGCAGCAGCATTCAGCTAACATTCCTGCCCGATTCAGACAAGGAGGCTCCTCGGAGTCAGCGGCTAGACCCAGGACAATATCCGAATCAAGCCTCAGGCTGGGCTCCTAATTGCACAGGCTATCAGGCTCAATGGATTCTTAGCCTCGTTCACGCATGACTGGGATGCCTGTGTACTATTTCAGTCAATACACACATCTTGATCACCACTCATTTCGCCAATGAAAAATCATCTCTCATATCCATTACTCTAACAAAGAAAGCCTCTGGAGTCTATCGGCCATAAAGATAGCTGAAGTGTTGCTGGAGCCTCATATGGGAGCTGAAGTTTCCATTAGAGTCTTTTAGATTCTAACCACCCCAACAGAGAGAGCCAATGAGGGGGCTGACTCTGCCTCCAGCAAGATGAAAACTACCTAACAAATACTGCTTATGGCTAAATATGCTGAGAAACACAATGTTATAAATCTCAGAACATGTGAAATTGCTGTATTTTTAGTTCTGCAATCTCTGGTTAAGGTTAGGAATTTTCTATGATTCAACCTAGGACAAAGTCCTGGAACACTTGAATACCGTGTGTTATCTCTTTTTGTCTCATCCTGTCTCTGCTGGTCTCCTTGAGTGTCCCACCTTTATCTCTTCCCAGACATTGACCTTGGTTCTCTGCCTGAGGTGGTTCCATCTCAATCTTTTTTTCTGCAAAATGCCAATTTTATCTGAGATATCAACTTATAAAAGGGACACTAGACTCCTCAAATATACCAATGTTCTCCTGGGATATCTTTTTAAAAAATTATTTTATTTTTGGCTGCACTGTTATCTTCTTCGCTGAACACGGGACTTCTCTAGTTGCAATGCATAGGCTCCTCATTGCAGTGACTTCTCTTATTGTGGAGCTCAGACTCTAGAGTGCTGGCTCACTAGTTGTGGCACATGGGATCAGTGATTCCACACACAGCATGTGGAGTCCTCCTGGACCGAGGAATCAAACCTGTATCCCCAACATTGGCAGACGGACTCCCAACCACTGGACCACCAGGGAAGTCCATCCTAGGACATCCTAAACATCCTGTGCTAACTGCCTTCTGAGCACCATATTGTATTAATTCCTTTATCCTGGCCTGTATAGTCAAAGCTATGGTATTTCCAGTAGCCATGTACAGATGTGAGAGTTGGACTAAAAAGAGGCTGAGTGCCAAAGAACCGATGCTTTCAAACTGTGATGCTGGAGAAGACTCTTGAGAGTCTCATGGACAGCAAGGAGATAAAACTAGTCCTAAAGGAAATCAACCTTTAATATTCACTGGAAGGACTGATGCTAAATGTGAAGCCTCAATACTTTGGCCATCTGATGCAAAGAGCCAACTCATTGAAAAAAACCCCGATGCTGGGAAAGATTGAAGGCAAAAGGAGAAGAGGGTGGCAGAGGATGAGATGGTTAGATAACATCACTGACTCAATGGACGTGAATCTGAGCAAACTCCGCAAGATAGCGAAGGACAAGGAAGCATGGTGTGCTGCAGTCTATGTGGTCCCAAAGAACCAGACATGACTGAGTGATTGAACACCTGGCTTGTAGGTGGTGTGCTCCCCAACAGCCTGAGCAGGACCCAGCTGGTTGCCAGGACAGAGCAGGAAGGCAGCAAATAGTGCCTTATGTTCCACAGAAAATTGGAGTTTTCTTGGAAGGAAAAATGAGCTTAACCTGAATGACAAGAATGTCCCCAGTGGACAATATAAGGCAGTTTACAGCTGGTGCTAAATGTTGAGATATGGTCTGTAAGTGCCATAAGCAGTTAAGGATAGAAGATTGAAGGTGAGGCTAATGGAAAGCCAATTGAAGACATTTAGGAGATGAGATTTGAGCCCTTGTCCTAAGTTTCCTGGAGACAACACAGGCCACTCTGCTATCACCCACTGGGCTCACCCTGGACCATTCACTGTGGAGCAATGAGGCTTCCATGCACTGAGAGAGAACTTTTGGCATCACCAGATATATGCAAGGGCGACAGAGGGAGCAGGTAGGAATAGCAATAGCAGTTACGCCAGTGACACCAGAACTGATATCGTCTGGGATCGCTCAAGCAATTAGCATACAATTTAGTGTAATAAGAAATCAGAGAGGAGAAGAGAGAGAATGAGAACACAAACCCATGCGCCTAGCAAGGATAAGCGAGGAAGCAAAAGACCGAAACTGCTGGCTTTGCATGTGGGTAGATCTCTCTCATTTGCCAGCAAGAATTCCATCCAAGAAGGAAGATGACTGTGTCCCAGCCGTTTTGGAGTCCAGCGTATTATCTGTTGCAGATTTTGATATCTTACTTAGGCTCGTGCCAGTCTGATTTTAGGAAGAGTGTACATTATTTACATGAAAACAAATATGAGCATTCGGAGGCATTTTTTCCCCTGCGTGCAATTCCTACTAAAGAATTTACATTCTTCTAATTTGCTGCTTTACTGCACCACTTAGTATCCGCCTGAGATGAGCACAATGTCCTCAGTTGGGAAGGTGCGGGGGAAATTTACCCTTTTTGCACCGAATCACTTGCTCTTCTCCTGGAAGCTACCAAACCCTTGCTCACTTGAAATCCCTTTTCTAAGCACCAGCCTCTGCAGGTATCAGCTGACCCCCATATTATGATGTACGCTGGGGAAGACGTCTGATTTTAACATTTCATCTTGAGCCTCCTGTGCAGTGTTTCCCCTCTGATTGAAAATGGTCTTCTTGATAACAATGCAGAGGCATGTGTTTTATTGACGCTGCAATTGATGGATTCATCTTGCGAATGGGGATTCTGAGTGAATTTTAGCAACACACAAAACGTGACTACCATCTGGTGGGGCTGCTTCCTGCAGAGTTAGGGTAACATCATGAATAGCATTAATGTAAACCACATGTATTAGTGGTACCCACCCTACCAGCTCAATAGATTCACAGACTGAATCTGAACCAGAAATGGTCTTCAGAAACCAGACATTGAACTTCTGAGTTCCTCTAGGAAAAGGAAGACACATTTAGAATCTTGGTTTAAACACACTAGAATTCTAACACCCATGCTTTTGCTTTCTGCATTTTGATTTTTAGGACTAAGAGGAATCCAAGAGGCCAGCTCTGAAGGCAGCTTTTGATGCAATTGTGGAGGTCTGTCACCAATTCAATTAAAATGGAAAGAAATGCAGAAAATCATTGGAAATCTTTGTGGCATCATGGCCCCAAGCATTTGCAGCTGTGCCCATAGAGCTTAAGCTGAAAGAACACTGGCTCATGAAGAGTTTTTGTGTTTATTGAGAACAAATTGGCGGTGTTGATCATCACTGGGACAGAGCAAAGGCGACGGAGAGCCTGCTGGAATCGTGTTCATGGAGGCTGATCTTTGTAGCAGTGCTTTATTTTCAAGTATCAGTAGGGAACAAACCTCTGCTGTGTGGTTTTTGCTCAACATTTTCTTAATATAATATAGCTTGGCCAGATTACTATAATCTCTGTAGACTGTATCCATGACTGCAACCTAGAATTAGAAGTCTTTTTCGAAGGGTTTGTTTTTACCATTGTGTCCGCCTCCTGCTGCTTAAATCCCTCACAGATGTAGGGAGATGGGAATAGGATATTCTTGCTCTCCACTGTCTGTCCCTCTCTGCCTTCTTATTTATTGTCTTTACTATAAGCTTGTGATGCAGGAGACGCAAGAGATGCAGGTTCGATCTCTGCTATCTAATCTCTGGCTCAGGAAGATCCTCTGGAAGAGGAAATGGCAACCTGCTCCAGTATTCTTGACTGAAAAATCCCATGGACAGAGGAGCCTGGTGGGAAACAGTTCACAGGGTTGCAAAGAGCTGGGCACGACTGAAGTGACTTAGCACACACACAAGCAAGAGGTCAGAAACTCTGGGTTGCTGGCCCCTGCTTGACTCTCTTTCTGCAAGGCCAACATTCATGCTTAATTTCAGCACCAGATGCCTGGAATTCCATTTTTTTTCTTTCCTGAACCTCTGAAGTGACCTTTGGCTAGTCTCCTTGCCACCATTTTTGCTCCCCTAGGGTTTGTTCTTCATGCAGTAGAGAGAATGAATGTATTAAAATGAAATTCAGACTTCCTCTTCTCCTCTTTTGCCATTTCAGGGATGTTATGAGTGCTTTAGTCTGAAATTCTGCTCATCTGCTTTTGGCAGAGCTAGCTTCTCATCCTTCAGATCTCATCTCAGTGGACACCTTCTCAGAGGGGTCTTCTCTGTTCAGACTGAAGTATTGACATCCTCATCTTTCTGTCTGTCTCACATCCTATTTTTGTCCCTTGTAGCTTTTATTGCAGTTTGTGCGTGTTCTGTTTAATTGTCTTCTCCTATAGTACTCACCTTCTACAGAAGCAGGGATTCCAGTAGTTTTTGCTTCCTCCCCATTAAATCTCTACTGCTTAACATGGAATCTTGCTTGTGCTCAATTGCTTCGGGGTTGTGTCCGACTCTTTGTGACCCCATGGATTGTAGCCCGCCAGGCTCCTCTGATGGTGGGATTCTCCAGGCAAGAATGGGGTGGATTGCCATTCCCTTCTCTAGGGCATCTTCCTGACTCAGGGATTTAACCTGAGTCTCCTGCATCGCAAGCAGATTCTTTACCATCTGAGCCACCTGGGAATCCTAGGAAGATGATCTAAGTGAGAAGCAAAGGGAGAACTGCCTTTCTCCAGGCAAACCCAGGATCTGGATCCGCATTCTGGCTGCTCTATCTCTGACTTATATGTGAGAGGGGTGGAACCACTAAGTGTTCAGGTCCCCAGACTCAGGATCACAAAATACTCATGAAGTCTCCTATTCTGTGCACTTCCACCATCTCTGCAAGCAGCACAGATCAGAAAACTCATCCCCTTCTTATACCCGGAGAACAGAACAGATGTAGAGAGAGATGAAATCATTTGCCAAAGGTCACAGAGTTCGTCATGCTTGAGGGCGAGGACCAGGAACTCAAACATATCTTTACTCCAAATTCAGAGCGTTCTCTAGCAGATGCTTCCGCCTGAAAAGCTGGTGTTTCAGTTCTTGTATGCTAAGCTCTGTTGCAGCATTTCTTCTGATGTATGGCCCAAATTCTGCTTCAGTGGGTCTTGCTCAAAACTCATTTCTTTGGTGAACCATCTTCTAATCTCAAATGACCACAGGCTCTCTTTAGATGGAAGCTCCCAGACATGGTCTTTGAAAAATTACATCATAATCCTAAAAAGAAATGAAGGAAATTGAAACCAATCTTTGTGACGTACTGTTTTTATTTGGTTGCTTGTGCTATTTAGATGAAGGGGTTATAGGATAAGGACTATATCTTTTCCATGTTTTATATCATGCTTAATAAGTTCTCAGAATATAATAAATGTTTCACAGGCCAATGAAAAATTCCAATGCACATAACCTACCAGAGAGGTTATAAAATTATTCACGGCTGACATTGATGAGAGGATCAGAGCTTTTACCCTACAGGGAGAAGACTGTGACTGAGAATCCAGGAGTTATTCTCAGGAAAACCAGATATAGAGTATTTCAATAAAACCAATTTCCAGGATGAGTTTATTAAGACATATAGAAATGTACATAATAATAAAGTGCTAATTTATGTTACTGTATGATAAAAATAATAATTGATGCTGGTTATTTATCACATGATACACTATTTTGGAGAAGGAAATGGCGACCCACTCTGGCATTCTTGATTGAAAAATACCAGAGATGAGCCTGCTGGGCAACAGTCCATGGGGTCAAAAGAGTCAGACACAACTAAGCTGCTAAGTACACACACACACACACACACACACGTACTAATTTTAATATGATTTTCAAAAGAGGATAGATATTACTGATTGAGCGAAATAACACATAGGGAGGAGACCATGTATATAGTAAATATCACATATATGTAAATGGTTATTTTGATGGAATTATTTCAGATGTCTGACCAACTGAATAAGCATTGTGAAATTACTGGAAAATAAAATTTCAAAGATGTTGGACAAATAAAATTTGAAATTGAACCATCTACACTGTATAGCAGTTGTATAGAATGTCAGAGAAAATATTACCTGGATTGAGAGGTAAGAGAAAAGATTATCTGGAACAGGAGAGAGGAGAAAATCCTATAGTAGTTTTTGAACATTTGCTTCCTTAATTTATTGGTTGTGTTTTCCGGAAGTCAATTTTCATTGCAAATAAAACCACTTACTAATGTGTGTGTTACTGAAAGGCTTAGGTGCTTATGTGATCTGTAATAGTTCAAGAATACTACAGAAGATGAATACAAAGAAATTTGGGGGTCAAAATGTGAGTATATAGAACCACAGGGAAGCAGAGGCTGTGAGGGACTGAAGGTCAGGTCAATGGTCAAGGCTGGTATGAGTGGGTGAGAGAAGACTGACCTGGAGGAAGATGTCCTCAAGGAAGAGCGAGGTAGGGGCATGGACTCTCACAGTTTTGTGAGAGAGACTGCTAAATTAATAAACGCAAAGTGCTAGTGGGATGATTGACTTGTTTGATCATATATTAGGTATCAAGTATATATTCCACCTTGGGGCTTCCCAGGTGGCTCAGTGGTAAAGAATCTGCCTGCAGATGTAGGAGAAGCAGGGGAGTTTGGTTTGGAAGTGGGTTTGATCCCTGGGTTGGGAAGATCCCCTGGAGGAGGGAATGGCAATCTGCTCTGTATTCTTGACTAGAGAATCCCATGGAGAGGGGAGGCTGGTGGGTTACAATCCATAGGGTCGCACAGAGTTGGACATGACTGAGTGACTGAGCATACACACACACACACACACATTTTACCTGCATTTCTGTGTATCAAAACACCTTATGTGAACATGCTAACAGCAATTATAAGATGCTCTGAAATCACATATGAGGGATCTCTAACCTAGTCCAGGAGGATTAGGTTAGGTTTCCGGGAGAAGGTGAATGTCTTAAATCAGAGTGGAGCGGAGATAGGGAGTAGGCTGGAGAGAGGAGGGCATTCAGATGGCCCATCAGAATGGCAGAGAAATAAGGTGAATCCCTCTCCTTCAGACTGTAGTCCTTCTCATCAGGGTTATCTTTGAAGTAATTGTTGGTAAGAGAGTCATCCCATACTTAACCAGAAAAATTGAGTATCCCCTCCAAAGTTGCTCTTACCGTTTATGGTACCTATTGTTCTTGGTCGTCAATATATCTAGTCTCCTTTCCAGCCACAGAGAAGGCTAAATTTTCCTTATCCCCAAGACATAGCCATGGAATTTGCTTTGGCCAATGACGTGTGCAGAAGTGAGCTGGGTGGAGGCACATAAATGTTAGTGTGCTGTTCTCCTTAATTCTCCTCGTGTCACTGAACCAGGAGATCGCGTGCTCCAGATGGTACAGTGACAGGAGGGTGGAGCCTCTGTCTCTCTGTATCCTCACTCAGTGTCTCAAAGAGGCTCTGAGGTGGGGGGGTCTCCTTGACCCACAGCAAGTTTTGAGTGAGAAATAAATTTCTGTTCTGCTAAGCTGTTAAACTTTTTTTTTTGGAGAGGGGATGTTCATGACTGCAACATAACACTGTCTGTACTGTTTGACTTTATCTGTTGAAAACTTTTTTGTTTTTAGATTTGTATCTTGTTTTCATATTCTATGACTCACTTTTTACCATAAAGTATTGTCTAAGACATCTAGATTTTTTCTGGAATTAAATGACTTTTGAAAATAGCATACTATTTTTACATCTCTTCCTGGCATCTAGATTTTTGCTGGAATTAAATGACTTTTGAAAATAGCATACTATTATTTACAAATCTTACGGTAAATTTCAGATGGATGTGGAAGTGTTAGTTGCTCAGTTGTGTCTGACTGTGGCACCATGGACTGTAGCTCGCCAGATTCCTCTGTCTGTGGAATTCTCCAGGCAAGAATACTGGAGTGGGACACCATTGCCTTCTCCAGGGGATCTTCCTGACTCAGGGATTGAATCTGGATCTCCTGCATTGCAAGCAGATTCTTTACCAACTGAATCACCAGGGAAGTACAAATTTCAGATGGGAAATGCTTCTATTAAAATCCTAAATGGGGCTTCCCTGGCAGTCCAGTGGCTAAGACTCTGCAGTCTCAGTGCAAGGGGCAGAGGTTCGATCCCTGCTCAGGGAACTAGATCCCACATGCTGCAACTAAGTTCACATGCTGCAACTGAAGATCCCACATGCCACGACCAACACCTGGTGGAGAAAAAAAAAATCCTATATGGATAATATACTGCAAAAATGCTCAAAACTATACTGTTACCTTCTATGTTTTCATGCTTGTTTTTTAGTTTTTGATTTCGTTTTACTGGTATAACACATTCTACATTTTTCCTATTGTCACTAATTAAAAAAGAACTTAATTTTCAAGTAACATGGCAGTCATATTTATTAGGAAACGTGGGTTAAGTCCATATATCCTTCTGGAACTATTTTTCTTTTTATAGAGAATGTTTCCACCACATTGCTAGATCTCACAGTCTGCATTAATTAAAATATGCATTCATACACTTCACTGAAGCCAGAATTTCAATGTTAGACTCTTTTGGATGGTGTAAGAAAGTTGGACCCAAACTTGCAAATTTGGCCCAGTGTATTACCTAGAATCTACTATCAGTTTTGTTTCTCAAAGTAATTCAAAGGCAAAGTTAAAAACAGGTTAATAAAAATTCAGGTGCAACTACATCAATAAACTAGATGATTCAGATGGGTTATTGACCTGAAAAAGGGCAAAATTTTCAGTGAAATTCTGTTCATTATGTAATTTGAGAAGGATAAAGGGAGCATAATCTTTTCTGGGGTATTTTAATTTGGAGACCCAGAGAAAGAGAGTAGGAAATTATAAGACTTCTTCCTTCCTCTGTCCAAGGGATTCTCCAGGCAATACTAGAGTGGGTTGCCATGACCTTCTCCAGGGCATCTTCCCATCCCGGGGATTAAACCCACATCTCTTATGTGTCTTGCATTGGCAGTAGGGTTCTTTACCACTAGTGCCACTTGGGAAGCCCATAGAAGGGCTTGCTTGCCACCAGACATAAAACAGATTGCTCATTTGACTTTTTCTTTCTTCCTTCCCTTCTTTTTTTTTAAAGAAAAAACAAAACTACTTTTTATTGTAATATTTGATGGTATCTTATTGTAATTTGAAACATATCATGGGATTTATAAAGTGAGCTGCAACCCCCTGATAACTTTGAGGAACCTAAAGGACTTGTTTGAGACATCTTCAAACCTTTCTGTGACAGCATTTACATAAGAGCTGTATTTCTTATTATAATGTCTTTATCCTCCTGGACCCAGAGAGTTTACTTACTAAGAGATGAAGTGATTTGTGTGCTTTATTGATGAGACTCATCTTATCCATGTTCTGTGACGATTCAAGGACAATATTCAGAATAAATTTTCAATGTATATGTACCTTTTTTTTTTAGTACTTGTTTATACCTTTCTGTACCATTTATTTGCGGGCTCACTTTCTGATTTTAAAAAATCCATTTCTTCCTTCTTTGGAGCCCCTGTCCTATGATTAAGCACAATATTATGTTCTACAGGAAAGAGTGGAGATAAATGTTGAGATGACCAAGATGGTGAAGAAATAGGCTATGTATCACAAACTGAAAAAACCAGTCTTTGTCCTGAGTCTGTCTACGCTTTTTTCTTCCAGATTCTGTCACATTTCTGCACGTTAGTTCTTCACCTTTCTCTCCCACTCCTATTCCTGCCCTCCCCTCCTTACTTCTCCCTCCTATACAGCCCTACCTGATATCGACTATCATGCTCGTTCTCCCTCTTAGCTTCTTGAGGGAAATAAGATGAGGTGTTTTAAGCTTCTTTTGACAGAAAGAGGCATACTAATCATCCTTTCCCAACACTTTGTCATGCAGGTGACATCATTACTTCTCCAAGTCAGGCTCTGACCAAAGAGAAACAGAAAATGGGAATGATAAGATCTACTCCAGCAAAACAATTTACCACCAGACTGTTTCACGTAGCGCATATAGCTTACTGCTATGTACAAAGGTCTAAATTACGTGGTGAAAGAATTATAGATTAAAAATTGTGCCTCAGAGATAATAAGTGCAAAATAAAGTGGAATAAAGAAAGATTCGCTTGAGAGCAGAATTACGCCATTACCAGAAAAATTAGATTCTGTATCTTGAGATTCGGTGTTCCCTTGTGGGGCTCATCCTGAGTGCGCTTGCTTCTCTTTCGTTCGGTCTCTCTTTCCTGGTCTGTGTCCTCTGAGAAATTAGTGTCTTCAGGTAGTTTCCTAGCAGAGCCACTGGCACTCTGAGCAGGAAATCGAAGTCAAGCACACAAACCGGACTGTCGAAGATGGAGTTTGTGGGTGGTCTCCGCAGCTCTCCTCCAGGGATCATTTCCAGAGCATCATGTGGTCTGTGATAGCTACTTGGTGGAATAGAATCAAAAGCTTCGAATACATATATTCAGTTACTTCAGGGTCTATGCGTGTTTACTTTTCTGATTCATATATATAAACACACACACATATATATACGTAAACACACGCAGAGTATCTTGTTATCAGGATACTGTACAGGGCATGCTTGAATTAAACAGTGAGATAGTTGGTCCTAGGTGACAACGAACACTACTTTCAAAACATGGGCAACTCACTTACCATTAACATGGTTGATAGAAATTACTCACCTATTGGGTTAAGTCGCCAAATGAGGACACCTTCTATGTTTTCTTTCTGTTTTCACCTTTGCATATGAGTTGTTTCAATATGTACCCAGACAACAGAACATGAATCCCCTCAAACAAGTTTTATTGGGGTTTTTATGGTGATGGGGTTTTTGTGCTTGAAAGGATTTTTGGCTGTGTTGCCCTATATTGGGGTTTCAATTCTGTTCTGTTCAGTTCAGTTCAGTCGCTCAGTCGTGTCTGACTGTGCAACCCCATGAATCGCAGCACGCCAGGCCTCCCTGTCCATCATCAACTCCCGGAGTTCACTCAGACTCACGTCCATCGAGTCGGTGATGCCATCCAGCCATCTCATCCTCTGTCATCCCCTTCTCCTCCTGCCCCCAGTCCCTCCCAGCATCACGATCTTTTCCAGTGAGTCAACTCTTCGCATGAGGTGGCCAAAGTACTGGAGTTTCAGCTTTAGCATCATTCCTTCCAAAGAAATCCCAGGGTTGATCTCCTTCAGAATGGACTGGTTGGCTCTCCTTGCAGTCCAAGGGACTCTCAAGAGTCTTCTCCAGCACCACAGTTCAAAAGCATCAATTCTTTGGTGCTCAGCCCTCTTCACAGTCTAACTCTCACATCCATACATGACTGCAGGAAAAACCATAGCCTTGACTAGACGGACCTTAGTCGGCAAAGTAATGTCTCTGCTTTTGAATATGCTATTGGGGTTTAGAATGTACTATAAAAGTGTACTTATTTGTAAATGCTAGGTAGTGTATTTCCTATTCTAGTTATATTTTTACTTTCACTGATGGTAAAAATTTATATTTCCTGAGCACAGCTGCAGTTGGGAAAAGGTAAGGCTTCCCAGGTAGCTCAGATGGTAAAGAATATGCCCACAGTGCAGGAGACCTGGATTTGATCCCTGGATCAGGAAGATTCCCTGAGGAAGGGAGTGGCAACCCACTCCAGTAGTCTTGTCTGGAGAATCCCATGGACAGAGGAGCCTGGTGGGCTACAGTCCATGGGTTGCCAAGAGCTGGACACAGCTGAGTGACAAACACATACACATTGAGTGCAAAGGGAAAATGCGGTGGAAAAAAATTTGCTTTGGACAGAAATTTCCATTTCTTTTGTGATGGTAGAAAGGAGACCAAGGAGGATTATGAGCACATGGATAACTTACATTTTTTATTATAAACATGAACTTATCCACCTTATTTTTTTATAGGAACATTCAGGACTTATTTTTTATTAGGAGAGTAAAATATGTTTTATAGGAAAAAAATACAAATCAGCATATCCAAAAATTCACCTCAATTGAAAAATACATTGGGTTTAGATCTGCACTGAAAGATCTGTGCCACATATTAAGAGTTATCCCTGAGGAAAGATTGTTAGCTCAGTCATTTCATTTTTATGATTCCTTTGGAGAGAACTAGAGACTTGCTTTAAAAAGTTGCATTAGACTTGTGTCAGAGATAACTGTAAATTGCTTGAAAAAGAAGAAAAACGACAACAATAAATTTCTATAAGCTTTTTTTCCAACTTTAAAGAACCACACTGGAATGGTAGACAGCACGACATGGGTGTGTGTAGACACACCCGACTCTACTATTATTTGATTCTCAAAGAAGAGCCTATGGCTTTATAGCAGCAGATTAGCAAATAAATGTGCATTTGTATATTTTCAGTTTGGTTCAGTTGCTCAGTCGTGTCCGACTCTTTGCGACCCCATGAATTGCAGCACGCCAGTCGTGTCTGGCTCATTGTGACCCTATGGACTGTAGCCCGGCAGGCTTTTTTTTTTTCCTTCTGGTCCATAAACACGCTACAGCTTACTATGTATTTAGAACTTCGATATCTTTTATCAATGTTTTGTAGTTTTCAGATATGTTTTGTTAGATTTAATACCTAGTATTTTTATCTTTTTTGAGTGACTGAAAAAGTATTATGTATTTTTTTTCTGTGTCCATGTGCTCGTTGATGGTATAATGGGGTAGGGTGTCCTCAGTCCTGTTTGACTCTTTACAACCCCATAGACTGTAGCCCACCAGGCTCCTCTGTCCATGGGATTTCCCAGGCAAGAATGCTGGAGTGGTTTGCCATTTCCTCCTGCAGGAGATCTTCCTGACTCTGGGACTGAACTTGTGTCTCTGAGTCGCCTGTGTTGGCGTGTGTGCTCTTTACCATCAGTGAAGGTATGTAGAAAAATAGTTGTTTTTTTGTATGTTTATCTTTTCCTGTTATCTTGCAAAATACACTTATATGTTCCAAAAATTTTGAGGGTAGATTTTTGGAATTTTATACATAGACAATCATGTTTGGTACAAACAAGGACAAATCTATTTCTTCTTCCTATCTTTGTCTTTTTCCCTCCTTACTTGCTTTACTGCACTAGTTACCATTTTCAGCACAATAATGAGAATGGTGAGAGCTGATATCCTTGCATTGTTCTTGCCTTAGGAGAGAAGCATTCAGTTTTTCATCATTAAGTACAATGTTAATGGTAGGTTGTTGGTGGGTGTTTTTTTTTTTTTGGTAGCTGTTCCTTCTTAAACTGAAGTGTCACTATTTCTATTTTTCTGAGAGTTTTTATTATTAATGAGTGTTAAATTTTGTCAAATACCTTTTCAGTCTCAGTTGATATGATCACATGAAGTATGATTGGTTGTTTCTCACCCTCAACTACTGGGAGGGAATTCATTCTTTAGGACCATGGCATATATATAGCTATTGCTGTCTGCCCTAAAGCTGACAGTCTTGCAATAATGTCTGGTCATCTGGTCCTTGCAAGTCATTCTGTATCTTTCTTAGGACCTTTTCTAATGGTGTTCTTTCAGCTCCTTTGGCTTTTTAAGCTCTCTTGGGAATATAGAAAAATCTAGAGGCTCTTCTATTTGAGAGTCTTGGGTGTTTATTGTGGTAGTATAATAAGGGTGGAGAAACCAAAATTATTTTGAAAAGTCTCAATTCAGGCCTGTTCTTGACATATGTGGGACATGAGGTGTCTTAAGTTCAATTATAAAAAAGTTATTAAAGAAACTAGCAAACTCTTAAAGATATGTCCAAACTCTTACCTTAATAAAATAGTTCTATAGTGACAAAAAATGCATAAAAATGTGGTTTGTACATGACTGAAAGTCAGCAAAGTATCTAAGGTGGCTGAATTTAATTATATTTTGCATTTACGTGCATGTGTATGAAGTTGCTTCTGTCATGTCTGACTCTGAGACCCTATGGACCATAGCCCATCCAACTCCTCAGTCCAGGGATTCTCCAGGCAAGAATACTGGAATGGGTTGCCATTTCCTTCTCCAATTTTTCATGTATGTGCATTTTATTGATAAGCTAATGAGGTTTACATAAGTAAAGACAAAAGCATACATATTTATATATTAGTATATATTTCATAAAACTTATTTTATGTATATTCATTTCAGTAAAATCACTAGTTATGTTGATATTATCAAGATTTTCATGTAACTTGTATTCTGTTGATAAGGATAAATTTTACAGCCTTTGCAAATTCATGGTGATTCTTATGTAGTTTTTTATTAATTTCAATTTGTATAAACTTCTGCTGAGACAATAGTAAACAAAATTATCAATAAAAATTTTAAGGACATATCTATATTTCTACTTCTGTGTTTTGGTGGAACCTGACCTTTTATGCTGACAAAAATAACAATTTGTAATACGCAATGTTATTGCCGTATTTAAAGGTGGTTATTGCCATATTTAAATTT
The DNA here is from genome assembly GCA_006408695.1 of Aepyceros melampus. Lineage (NCBI taxonomy): Eukaryota > Metazoa > Chordata > Mammalia > Artiodactyla > Bovidae > Aepyceros > Aepyceros melampus. The sequence goes on along the minus strand of SJXQ01010831.1, from coordinate 337,103 downwards.
GTGTTTACTGCTTAACTGGATTGTTTTACCCCTTGAAGTTTTGCCCCTTGATATGCCTTCAAAGGGCAAAACTTCAAGATTTGAGTGTCAATGCTTTTTACTCTAAGGGGAAAATATATCATGAAGGGCTATTTTTGAAACAGTGGAGGTTGCTAGGCAAGTGAAATCCATACACAGGTGGTCAAGAAGGGCAGGCACTAGCTGAAGATGAAATCCACAGGTGGAATTTCTTAATTTTCTTCTTCCTCCTTTTTTTAAAAGTTTTTTTCTTTTTTCTTTTTTTTGATGTGGACAATTTAAAAGTCTTTATTGAATTTGTTACAATATTTCTTCTGTTTTATGTTTCTGGGTTGTTGGCCACAAAACTTGTGGGATCTTAGCCCCCTGACCAGTGATTGGACCTGCACCTCCCTGCATTGGAAGTCTTAACCACTGGATGCCAGGGAAGTCGTTCCTTTTCTTATGGTATTTCAACTGATTGAATCAAGTCCAGTCCCATAACTAGAATAATATTTCTTACCTAAAATAACCTGGCTATAGACTTTAATCACATCTATAAGATACCATCTCACAACATATAGATTAGTGGTCGGGTAACTGGAGTCTTCTTGACCTCCATAATTGTACGAGCCACCTCCTGTAATAACTCTTCTCATATATATATATATATATATATATATATATATATATATATTTCTCCTCTTGGATCTGTTTCTCTGGAGAGTTCTGACTAGTACAGCAGTTTTTAGAAAGTATATATATTACATTTACTCTGTAAAGATTCTATGGAAATACAGAGTACATTGCACCAAAACCCAACTTTGGAAGTGAATTCAGTGAGTCTCATTTGTGCAGTTTCTGCTAATCTCTGCACTCTACAAGGGAGACCCTGAGTCTTATTCACCTTTGTACTCGAAAGTTCAGTACAGTCTTGCTGACAGAGAATGAATTAAAATTTCAATAAAAGAAAATGACAGTAGTTAACTGATTGCCTAAAATATTCTAGGCCAATGTACTAGGAAGCTCATGTGTAGCTGACTCAGGTAGGTTTGTTTGCTTGGGACTGAGGGGTTTCTGAGATATGACACTTTGAGTGGTAAGACTGTAAAGATCGTAGTCAAACGGGGACAGTTCATCATTCTGTCACATGTATTAACTTGAAGCAAACTGTAGAGTAATGAAGAGCCATTAAACAATAAAACATTGTGCACTTATGAAAGTATTGTCCTTAAAGTACAAGAGTTCTGAGAAAAGTTCACTAGCTGTCCTTAGTCCCACTAAGTTTCCAGGTCTTCAGTGAATTCCTTGTAAGCTTCAAGTTCTTTACAGGTGGCTTTTATGGGCTTCCCTTGTGGCTCAGCTGGTAAAGAATCCACCTGCAATGTGGGATTGATTCCTGGGTTGGGAAGATTCCCTTGGCGAAGGGAAAGGCTACCCACTCCTGGCCTGGACAAGTCCATGGACTGTATAGTCCTGGGGTCGCAAACAGTCAGTCACGACTGAGCAACTTTCACTTTTTAAAAACAAACTTTTAATTTTATATTGGAGTATAGCTGATTAACAATGATATGTTGGTTTCAGTTGTACAACAAATTGATTCAGCTATACATGTATACATATCTACTCATTTTGAAATTCTTTCCCCAATTAGGTTGTTACATAATATTGAGCAGAGTTCCCAGTGCTTATTTGTGGAATCAAAAAAAAATGGTAAAAGTAAGTTTATTTGCAAAACAGAAACAGACTCAAAGACTTAGCAAATCCAGCATTATCATTGGGAAGCAGGGTAAGGGGAACAGTTAGGGAGTTTGGGATAGACATGTACACATTGCTATATTTAAAATGTGTAACCAGTAGGGATTTACTGTAAAAGTGCTTTTTTAACATTACAAAATCTGTGTTTCCTCAAAATGTATAATAGGACAGGATTACAGAGCACTCACTTTATTTTGTTATTTGGAAATATAGTTACTATTGGTAGAGCTTTCTCAAGCTGTTACATTATCTCATTTAACTCTGACAACAAACTTTTGGGGTAGAAATTACTAGTCTCTTTCATAGATGAGGAAATGGAGGCTCTGAAGAGTAAAATAATCTGCTTCAAGTCACAGACAAATAACAAGGCAATGAACAGTACAGTTGTAGCCTTTGCTCTTTCTAAGAGCTTGCCTGAGGGCTCAGCAGTGAAGACGGCGCCTGCAATGAATGAGACTCAGGTTCAATCCCTGGGCCAGGAAGATCCCCTGGAGAAGGAAAGCGCTACTCACTCCAGTATTCTCGCCTGGGAAATCTCATGGACAGAGGAGCTTGGTGGGCTGCAGTCCATGGGGTCGCAAAGAGTTGGACATGACTTAGCGACTAAATAACAACAAAGGCTGCACAGACTGGATCTCAAGTAATAAATCTGATGTGAAGAGGGAATGTCCAAAATGTATATGCAGTGGTTCTCCAATCAGAATCCCACCTCCCGGCTCTGCCAGCATAAAGGAAGGCACTATCTGTTCCCTGATCCCTAATTCAATGAGAACACATATTAGGTTCTCCCAAGGGTGTTCTGGATTGTGCTTTGGAAGCAGGACAGAGCAGGCTCAGTGTTCTAGAGCAGGAAGGTACCTTTGGGTAGTTAGCAGAGATCTTAGCTTCTACTCAGTCAAATAGCTTCGATTTCCATGAGTGTCTGGAGAGTAGTAAAATGGCCCAGCAGTCTTGAATTCTACAAATTCCCTTTGAAAATCTCTAATAAATTTACAGTCTTTGCTTCAGAAGTGTTGGAAAGTTATAAGTTACTGGACCTTTTTGCCTCTTCAGCAAGTCCTCTAGGAATATGACCCTCACATAAGAAGACATGCACACCCACTGCTCAGCTTTCCTGCTGCAGGGAGCTCGCTTGACTGATAGCCCCAGTGGCTGAGCTCTGAGTTGGTCACTGTGTCAAAGCCACTGTCCTCATGGATTGCTGCCAACCAATGACCGAATGGGTCAGGCGTACTAATACAGATCTGCTCCCTTCAAGCAGGGGACTTTTCTGATGAGTAACGTTGGTTTTAGAACGTCTTTCTGATCTCCTTCAAACTTTAGAGGCTATCTGGACGCTAAGATTCTTCATGTCCAACTCTCCTTTCTTCCCTTCCTTCTTCACTATGATCAGACCTGAATTGCATTTTTTCGGCCACGCTGCATGGCATGTGGAATCTCCATGCCCTGACCAAGGATTGTACCCCCACCTCTTGCATTGGAAGCTTGGAATCTTAGCCACTGACCACCATGGAAGTCCCCCTGAGTATTCTCAAGTTCTTCCTGTCTCCGCTACTGCCTCCCCCATCTCCCAAATAGGCCTCTTCCTCAATATATGTTTTTTCACGTCTATACCTATCATGGTGTTTGCCTCTCAGAGAACCTAAACTAACTCATGTTGGTACTGAATGCCCACTGTCTTCAGTTTTGAGGACTTAGCCAAAGTTCTAACCTGAGACAATAGGAAAAATTGCATTTAATATCCTGCTATGTATGCCATGAGTTCAATTTTTAGAGTATTGGATTTCATACCAGATATCTGAAATCAAAGCATTTTGGGAGGAGGTAAGAGAGTAGACTTGTGTCAATGGAGCACTTGAAGGCCAATCATTTAGGCTGGATAATTCCCCAGGCTTCCAGCTCAGTTTACTTGTATAAATGGAAATCATACCAACCATAAAGAAAATGGACTAACGCTAGAGGATGGTTGACTTGGGACACTGAAGCGAGTTATGTGGCTTCTGAATTTCTCCTTCTCTTACTAATAATGGTCTTGAGTACAACCCTTCTGCATTATGCTGTCTTCACCTGAAATGTGTAAAATTTTTTCATTCTACTCAAGAGAAAAATATCATCACTCCCATTTTGCAGATAATGAAACTAAGGCTGAGAGAGAAGACTGTAACTTGCCCAAATTAACCCAGCTAGGAAAGAATAGAATCAAAGTTTGGATAGGAGGATCGGTGGCTACCGTCTTTACTCTTTTCATCCATTTGAAACCCTATTCAGTAATCTTTAAGGTGTTTCTAGTTATTAATTTTATGGATTTGTGCACCTGAAATTAAAAGGTAACACTTTGCCTAAAAGCACATTTTAACTGTGTGTGGGTTTTTTTGGTCAGTGAAGGGAACTACCTTATTGGGCAATTGTAGTTTATTTTTCATTGGCTGCTTTACTGAGCCTCATCAAATGTATTTGCTTTGCAGAGCTGCAGTGGATTAATCTTGAATAAGTAATTTGGAAATGTTTTTATTCATTTCTATGGAAACCATCTATCTGGATTTTCATATATCAAGATCATAGAGATTTGTCCCAGTCCAATTGCAATCTTAGTTACAGCAGTGTCGGCTTACATATTAAGGGCATAGTTTTGCTCTGATGGCCCTTCAGAAATCTGTAATTGGTGTGGAACACAAACACGAACAGAATGTGTCTTAGGAGGTCCTGTGAGTTAGGCTTCAGCAGATTAGCTGAGTTTTTCTGATGGAACAAGCCCTTTGGAATTTATTAACACTCTGCTTCGTCCATTAACTACTCATGTCTTAAAATCCACTTGGTCTGCGTTCGCTAGCATTTTAAAGAGTCAAACCTGAATCTGAGACTTAATTGACATCCATAGTGATATATACCAGACAAATTCCTTCACTTTTTATCCCCAAACAGGACATTTTTTTTTTTCCACTTTGGGATAACAATACTACTTTTATATATCTTCCTTCAGCAGAGAAAGCATCTTTTTTTTTTTTTTCATTCTTAGAATACATCATCCTGCTTCTAGTTTGACTTTACTCCCTACCCCTCAGTAGTTTCAGGGCTTTTGGAACCATATTGTCTCTTTTCTTCTGAAGATTACTGAGAGTGTTGTGTGTGTGTGGGGTGGGGTAGAGATTGGGGGCTGTGAAGGGCAGCCTGCCTGGAGAATATGAACCATGTTTAAAGAATCAATACTGTGAGAGAGAGCCTATAAATCTAAGAAGTATGGTAGAAATTCAAGCCAAAGATATTAATCCTAGGAGAGTTGTAACAAATATGCAAAAAGATTTGTCTCTTATCTATTTGCTGTCTATATATCATCTACCTATCAATCTTTTTATCTATCATCTATCATGTCCATTTGCCTATTCATCTGCTTTTTCTCTCTGTTTTTTCTTTTCCTTTTGTGTCCAATAATTTCTTAAATTTCTTAAAATATTGATTAGCTACAACTGATTTATAATATGTAAAACAGCACCTAGTATGCAAAAGTATTATCAACCTAGAAATGCTAGACTTTTAATGTAGGAAGAAGTCATACTCATTTTCAGGAACTTTGTTTATATTATATTGTTAAATTTTTACCATACTTACTGCTATGGTAGCTACATCAGCTTTTTTTGGTATGTCCTTGTACTTAAATTTTGTCTCCTGTTAGGATCATATTGGAGAAGGTGATGGCACCCCACTCCAGTACTCTTGCCTGGAAAATCCCACGGACGGAGGAGCCTGGTAGGCTGCAGTCCATGGTGTTGCTAAGAGTGGACACGATTGAGCGACTTCACTTTCACTTTTCACTTTCATGCATTGGAGAAGGAAATGGCAACCCACTCCAGTGTTCTTGCCTGGAGAATCCCAGGGACGGGGGAGCTTGGTGGGCTGCCGTCTATGGGGTCACACGATTGAAGTGACTTAGCAGTAGCAGCAGCAGGATCATATTAGGAGCTATTTTTAAACCAGTCTGACAATCTTATTCTTTCATTTGGAATATTTAGTCCATTTATTTTTAGGTGTGTGTGTGCTCAGGTATGTTTGACTCTTTGTGACTCCATGGACTGCAACTCACCAGGCTCCTCTGTCCATGGAACTTTTCAGGCAAGCATACTGGAGTAGGTTGCGATGCCCTCCTCCAGGGGATCTCCCCAACCCAGGGACTGAACCCACATCTCCTGTGTCTCCTGTATTGGCAGATGGATTCTTTATCTCTGTGCCACCTGAGAAGCCCCATTTATCTTCACTGAGCTTACTAATATATTTAGTTTTATATATCTCATCTTATTTGCTTTTTTTTCTTTTTCTTTTTTTCTTATTTGCTTTTAATTTGGTCTGTTTTACATTTTTTTGTCTCTCTTGCTTTTTATAGAATTATTTTCATTATTCTACTTTCCTCCTATTTATTTGTTAAGTATACATTTATTTTTAAAAATTTATTTATTGTTAGTTGAAGCATAATTACTTTACGCTGTTATGTTTGTTTCTGCCATACTACATTTATTATCAGTGCATGCTAAGTCTCTCCAGTTGTGTCTGACTGTTTGCGATCCTATGGATGGTAGCCCGCCAGGCTTCTCTGTCCATGGGATTCTCCAGATAAGAATACCTGAGTGGGTTGCCATGCCCTCCTCCAGGGGATCATCCTGAGTCAGGGACTGAACCTTGAGTCTCCTGCATTGGCAGGAGGGCTCTTTATCGCCAGTCTTCCCTGGTGGGTCAGTCAGTAAAGGATCTGCCTGCAATGTGGGAGACCTGGGTTTGATCCCAGGGTTGTGAGTATCCCTGGAGAAGGAAACGGCAACCCACTCCAGTATTCTTGCCTGGAGCATTCCACGGACAGAGGAGCCTGGTAGGTTACAGTCCATGGGGTCACAAAGAGTCGGACACGACTGAGTGACTAACACTTTCACTTTCTTTATCACTAGTGCCACTAGTGATAAAGTGCTAAGCCTGTTGTTATTATTACCAGTAGCAGTTTAACGGTTAACCTAGAGATCACAACTTGACATGACTTATTAAAATTATTTTTTATCTCTTCTCTAATACTGCTAGAAACTTAAAACATTAAACTTTGCTCCATTCCTGGGTCAGGAAGATCCCCTGGAGAAGGAAATGGCAACTCACTCCAGTATTCTTGCCTGGAGAACCCCGTGGACAGAGGGGCCTGGCAGGCTACAGTCCATGGAGTCACAAAGAGTCAGACATGACTGAGGGACTAAACCACCACCACCCGTCTTTCGAATGATTCTTGTTATACATTTTAATTATCTCTACATTTTAAATTTCACAATAATTCCCAGTTATTTTTGTATGGTCAATGTTTATTTATAGTTACCCACATAGGTATCATCTTCTGTCTTCTTCATTGTTTTTTCCATGTTCCCAACTGTGATCATCTTCTTTTTCCTGAAAATCTCTCTTTGGTATTTCTTTTAGTAAAGGCCTACTGCTGATAAACTTCTTCAGTTTTTATTAGTCTGAAATTCTCTACTGTTATTTTCAATTTTGAGAGGATTTTTTTTTATCAGATGTAGAAATCTGAGTTGGCTCTTATTTTCTTTCAGTGCTTAAAAATGTTATTCTAAATTCTTTTGGCTTCTATCATTTCTGTTGAGAACTAAGTTGAAAATCTCATTGTTGCTCCTTTGAAAGCAGTATTACTTTCATCTCTAGCTGTTTTTAAGATTTTTTGTATAAAATAGATAACCAACAAGACTTATTATATAACACAGGGAACTATATTCAATATTTTAAAATATCCTATAAGGGCAAAGAATCTGAACTATATTCAATATTCTGTGATAACCATAATAGAAAATAACATTAAAAATAATATATATATGTGTATAACTGAATCACTTTGGTGAAACTAATGCAACATTATAAATTATACTTCAATTTAAAAAGAAAAGAAAAGCATACAATGACAAAATATTTTTGGTTTTCAGGAATTTCACTCTAATGTACTGTGTGTGTTGCTTTGTATTTATCCTGCTTGGGGTTTGCTGAGCTGCTTGTAACTGTGGGTTGATGTTCTTGAACAGTTTTAGAAAATTCTTGGCCAATATACCTTAACATATGGCTTTTATGTCATCTCTCTTCTTTCTTTCTAGAACTCAGTGATACGTATGTTAAACATTGTAAGTGCTTACCAGAAGTCTCTTTCTCTTTGTTCTTCCTATTCTTTTTTCTCTTTATGCTTCCTTTTGAATGTTTTCTATTAATCTTTCTTCAAGTTTACTAATCTTGTGTTCTGCTGTGTCTAATTTTCAGTCAACTCCACTGACAGAGTTCTTAATGTAAGATATTAACTTGTTTTAGTTTTAGAATAACCATTTGATTCTTTTTCAATTTTTATTTTATATTGGAATAGTTGATTTACAATGTTGTGTTAGTTTTAGGTGTAGAGAAAAATGGTTTAGTTATACGTATACATATATCTATTCTTTTTCAGATTCTTTTCCAATGTAGGTTATAACAAAGTATTGAGTAGAGTTCCCTGTACTATACAGTAGGTCTTTGTTGATTATGTAGTGTATATATGTTAATCCCAACCTTCTAATTTATCCTTCTCTCTAATCTTTTCCCTTCTGTAACCATAAGTTAAAAAACAAAATAGAGCCTAGTACTCTGGTGAAAGTCTTCATCCTTTCATTTATTTTGTTCACTTTTCCTATATTTTATTTACTACGTTGATTATAGCTATTTCCTTGCTAACTCAAAAATCTGGATCAGCAGGTCCATTTCTATTCTCTGTTTTATTCTGTTGGTTATAAAGCATATGGGGCTCTACTTTCCTCAACTCTAGGAATTTTTGACTAAATGACTGTTTTGTGTATTAAATAATGTACTATGGTGGCTGGATATAATTTTATCTTCCATTAGAGCATGTGTCCTCTTTTTCTGTTATGCAGATAGAATGAGGAGGTGGCTATCTCAATTCAGTCATGGATATAGCTTGGCTAGGGTCCCTCTTCCTAGGGCAGGCTCTCTCAGGCTTTTGCTTGAGAGCCTATTCTTTGTGTCCTTAACCTTGAAGTCCAGAGAAAATCCAGCTCTTCCCTTTAGCCATTTTCCATGTAACTATCCTTCCAACTCATAAAGCTTTAAAATTTGCAAATGTCCTAAGGGAATGAGCAGTCATGTATTTGAAGCAATTCTTTTCATTTGGCAAGTCTTGAGATTGTGGGAACTTTTTCCTGCTTTCTAAAAAGTTTTGAGCTAGTTCTCCATCTTCCTGTACAACACCAGAACTCCAGAAATTTCCTTCCAGGCAAAGTTGGCTGTGTGTTTAGGGCTCCTAGGGTTTTTCATTGTGTCACTTCAGTTCTGTGTGACAGCTGAAGTTGGCTGGTTTCTCTTTCCCATTGGATTGATCCTCTGCCTGGGCTAAGGTTGATCAGCATGTGGCCAGGACTTGAAAATGTCCCTAGAGAAAAAATACTGGCCATCATAAGCTTACCTCAGAACACGTTTCCCTCCCTAGAACTTGAGTTCATTTAGTCCTAGTTGCTTTTATAGCTCTCTAATGCCTTGAAAAATATGGAAGTCTTGGCCTGCTGTGGCTTAATTTGCTGTATCTAAACATGAAAATTGCTTGACCTCACACTATTTCATTTTCTTCATCAATTATGTATTTATCTAGTAGTTTTCTATATGAGACTGGCTTAGTTGTTATTTATTGTATTTTCAGAGATTGTCTTTGCAAACATTAACTGAAAAAAGATCCATTCATTTTCTACTTAGTATTGACTTTGTATACTTCCTCAACCCAGCCTGACTCCCTGGTTCTCCTAGTTGGACATCAACTCTTTTCTGGAATTCCCACTTTGGCATATGTGTATATCTTAGAGGACGAGATGGTTGGATGGTATCATCGACTTAATGGACATGAATTTGAGCAAACTCTGGGAGAGAGTGAAGGACAGGAAAGACCAGCATTCTGCAGTCCGTGGGGTTGCAAAGAGTCAGACACGACCAAGTGACTGAACAGCGTTGCATGTATACCTTGCATTGTAGTTACTTAGGGATGTGTATATCCTATGCAGGGACCATCACAGAGCTTTGTCCATGGTGGAAGGAACACATGAACAAAACACCAACAGCATAAAACATAAAAATGCTCTGGGGATATCAAGAGAATTCTTACAGACTCATCCTTGTCACTGGTGAAGAGACCACCCAAGAAGCAGTATTTGTGTTGTTTTCTGAGCTGGGGACCAGAATTACACCAGTACAATCCCATTTGTGTACTAGGGCAAAGATTTTCATAATAATAGGATGTTTATATGAAGAAACAAGAGTTTCTGCATACAAATTTTGGCTTTCACAGTCATTAAATGGGGACATGGTTAAAATGACAAAGGCAACTAGCTTGCACACACTTAGACTAAGGCTATTTGCAGGGTTTATCATATTGGCAATGGTTAGATTGTCTCTAAGAAAATCCATGTACAACTTACATTTTCAATATGAGGTGGAAATAACTCCACTACCCCAGGGATTCTAATACTTCTAAAGTCAACCACTACTCATTCATGGAGTACCACACTGGGAGAAGCATTGTGGAGAAACATACCATTTCAGGCATTGTCCATTGTCCATTGTCCACCAAGGGGATTAGATAAAACAAGCCACAAATATATCATAATACATCATCAATATAATAAAATATGTGATAGGTAAACTGTATGAAAAATATAGATAGTAAATATTATAATAAATATTGTAAAGATTTTAAAAAGAAGATGACCACCCTAGTGATGATCTAGGGAGACTTGGATTATATTTTCTAATCAGACACATAGCCTTAAGGGCCTTTGGCTTTAAACTTCTTTCTTTCTTAAGAGTTGGTTTAACATGGCCAATCTGTTGGAAAAGAAATGAATAAATTTGACGTGGCATCACATCCCAGCTGGTTTTAATATCTGAGTTGCTTTTAAGACAAACTTGTAAGAACAAGTAAAGAACTTCCTGCCAAACTATATGAATGCCATCTGGCCTGAAGTGAGAGCTTGGTGGTGGTCTAAGTCCATTCACAAGGAGGGTACAATTTACCACAACTATTCTGGCAGAGCTTGGAGGTGGGGGAGTTGCAGCTTTTCTCATTACACATTAATTGAGGAGAAGAATCAGAGATGGCTGAATAAACAACATCTCTGGAGAGCTAGAAACTTTCATGTATTTCAAAGAGTATGTTATGGTGAAACCATATTAGTAGTTGAGAAGAACATGAATTGTGGAGTAAAACTGGTTTGAGGAATCAGAAAGAACACAAAAGAATGTTTGTTTGAGGATTACTTGTGACACTGGTACATAAACTGAAATTTGCCAATGTTTGAACGTTTGTTCAGCATACTATGAAATTATTAAAAATTACTGTAGAGACCACCTTGTTACATGGAAACATGTTTATGAAATGTTGAAGATTTAAGAGATCAAGATATAAATTCGGGGACCTTCCTGGCAGTCCAGTGATTAAGACTTCACCTTCCAGTATAGGGAGTGTAGGTTCGATCCCTAGTCAGGGAGCCAAGATCCCACATACCTTGTGGCCAAAGCCCCAAAACATAAGCCAGAAACAATATTGCAACAAATTCAATAAAGACTTTAAAGAAAGACGTAAATCCAGTTGTACAGAATGCAAAAGTGCAAATGAAAAAGACAGGGAAGAGTCTGGAGCCCAAGAGACAAGTCATTGTGTTAAACGTAATTTTCTTTCATCCCTCCGTATTTCCCAAAATGTCCATAACTCGATTATATTGATCATTTAAAAACACAGGACTTTTATTCGAGAAATATTTCATGACTTCATGGTTTTTTCAAAGACATATTGCTTATTATCTCTACCCTCAAGGAACGCTGAATCTAGTAAGGGGATAAGACATAAAACTTATAAATAGTATGGAGTATAGAAAGTAAGAGAGCCATGGGAAGTCAGATGAAAACCATCACACAGGACTGTTGCGATCACGAAGGCTTAATGAAGGCAGTGAAGTCTGAACATGACCTTTAAAGACAGGATTTTAATAGATTGTGTTGAGCATGAAATGGCATTCTCTGTGGAGAAATTGCACAAGCAAAAAGGCAAAGATGGAAAAGCATAGCTGTTTATGTGGAAAAGCAAGGATTCACAGTGCTCAATGAACAGAACAGCAAAGAAAAATGTGACTTGAAAGCGAGACTGAGGCCAGATTTTAAGGTATCATTGCCAGGCTAGAAGTTGGATTTAGTCATTGCATCGTAATAGCTGATTTGTGTATTTTTCTTCAGGGTTTGCAAGGTACAAAGTATTTTCACATTCTTTACATATGATTTTTTCGATAATGTTCTGAAGATGAGATTATCACTCTATCTACAGATGACAAAACTGAAGTTGGAGGAACTGGAGGATGCCCCAAGTTCACAGAGCAAGTTCTTTCTGCTCATTCTTCCCAGTGGCTCACTCACAACAACCATATAGCTTTTGGCATGATGCACTATCGTTAGTTGTCCATTTCCCCCTCCAGCACATCCTAGTCTCTTATGGAAAAAGTAGCCAGTTCACTGAGATTTCCTACATGACTTCAAATGATTGATCTAAGAAATTAACTTTGTTAGCAGGAGAATATGATGGTTGGAGGACGGGCTTAGATTAAAGGCTTAGGTTGAATCCTAGTTCTGCTGCCTATGAGCTGTATATCAAATAGTTTATCCCTTCTGAGCGTGTGTCCTTACTTTTCATATATGATTAACATTTGCTTTATAGAGCTGTTTAGAGGAGTAAATAGGAAAACACATGAAATGCCCAGTAGAGTGCCTGACGCATAACAAACACGAAGTCAGTGGAAGTGTTATAATATTGCTCATATAACTTTGAATCAGTAACTAAATCCTATTCCTTTATTCTACTTTCCTAATTTAGTTAGATCAATTCCAGATGACCCAGATTTGAGGGACTTGATTGGGAGTCAGGAGCCTGCCATCTCTCTAAATGTAGGGTGACTTCATCCTGCAGCCAAATGTTCCCCTTCCCCCCTGCCTTTTCTCATATGTCACTTTGTTGTACAAAGGGGATTTGGAAGGTCACAGAGAAAGAGTCAACCTTATAAGTGGAAAAATGGAAGGAGAGATCACAATCAAGGACCACTTTACTTGAAGTGATATAATTATTCTGAGCCTGAGTAGACAGTCCTAAATGTCAAGTCACTCCAACCATCTTGTTTTCAACAATATCAGTGAGCTAAAAACATTAAGGTAATGCTACTTCTGCTAATGTTAAGAATGGACATTTACTGAGTCTTTAATATATGCTAGGCAACAGCCTAGAATAGAATAGGCCACTGAAGCTTCAATTTGTAGAAGACTTTTTCCTTAGTCCTACCCCATTGTGTTGTATTCTTGACACACGTTCTCAGTCTGCATTGCTAGATAGAACTGAACATTTTGTTTATGCACCAACCCTGAGAGTCAACCAATGTAGGAAAACTTTATTAAGAAACACAACCCAATATATGGCTTCTCAAGTGGTGCTAGTGGTTAAGAACCTGCCAGCCCATGCAGGAGGCATAAGAGATGTGGCTTTGAACCCCTGGAGAAGGAAATGGCGCCCACTCCAGTATTCTTGCTGGAGAATCCCAGGGAGAGAGGAGCCTGGCGGGCTACAGTCCATACGGTCACAAAGAGTTGGACACAACTGAGTGACTTCACATGCACATACAACCCAATATAAGGCCCGTATCTAATGCACAAGGCAGAGTAGTGCTCTACCATTGTACCAAACATACTAAGTATTTGGATATTTTCTCCTCATATTGACCTTTCTTCTTTTTTCTCACTGCCATTTTATTTCCCACCAAAATTTCAACATTCTCTAGGTCAGGTGCTTCTAGGGAAGTCAGGCTTGATCAGTCATGGTCTTCCTTCTCCTTCATCCACAGGAACTCAGTCTATTAAGTACTCACCAGTGTGTATTAATTGGCTTTGCTATGCTTTACCAATCCAATTTTAGCTGGTTTGCTTGTTCATTTAAAAATATTTTGACCTAGAGAACCAAGTTTAATCAGAATGCTGGAATTTACAGTGATGCTTTTGAGGATATGTTCAATAAATACTTGATACTTACAATGTTGATAGTGATAAGTGATATGTCAGGCAGCTGGTAAATGAGAAATTTGGCCCTCAAAGGGGAGAACAAACACATACTAATTTTAGGACCATAGACACAGCCTAATTAACTTTTAAAAATCTGGTCCTTATGTTTTCTCTTCCAGTTTTAGACTAGTCATGGACTTAAGGAGAAGGATATGGCAACCCACTCTAGTATTCTTGCTGGGGAAATTCCATGGGCAGAGGAGCCTGGTGGACTACAGTCCATGGGGTTGCAAAGAGTTGGATATGACTGAGCACACACACACGGACTTAAAAGTAGGTGGACCCTGGGATTAGGAGAAAGCCAAGTATAATTGCTTAACTGATCATGATAACCATCAGCACTAGAGCTTTTGAGGCTTCAGAGTATTGGAAAGAAGTTCTGCCACAACTGGGCATTGGCTCAGGAGAAGAGGAGGCTATCATAGAGAAGGGCCTTTCCTGCTATGCTGCAGTAGCATGGTAAGCTGAAGATTCAGTGGGTAAAAGAAACTCCATTATTCTTGCTTCTGTGGAATACTGGGGAGAGTCAAATGACCCTTAAATTACCAGTTTAGTCATCAATAATGGAAGATTTGCCAGGGAAAGATTAAATACTTTCTAGTTTGCAGGCTCTTTGCCTGGAAGTTTGCCCAAACCTGAAACCACATGCCTCAGTTTCTCCTACTGTCTTCCACAGCCCCATCCTTTCCTTGCCCTGCACAACTCCCACCCTGCCCCCTGTCTGGCCTCAGATTTCTAAAAATAAGATGAACCACTGTATATTCAGAGAGTTGACTTAATTAAATATGTGATTCATTTGGGGTTAGGGTTAGGGTTTCTAAAAGGTTACCCTTTAGAAAGTGTGCAAGTATTGTTTCATGTATAAGGTGCTTCTAATAATTTCTATAAGTACTCTGTTATTAGATCTTGGATAAGTATGCCTCACTGTAACATTTTTACAATGAAAAAAACAGATTCAGTTCATGATTTATAACTCACAACACTTTTTCTGAAACACTCTGTAGTTTTTAGCATTAATACTACATACATATATGTAGGGCCAGGAAGCTAAATAAATTGATAAAGCATATCTGCAGAATAAAAATATTTATGAATTTACAAATTACAAACCCTCAAATAACTTAGTGTATAGATTTATATGCATGCTTTATAAGTCAGAATATGAGAGACAGTTGAATTAGTACATAAAGTTTTTATTTAAAGTTTTCCCCTTCCAAGCAAGCTTCATTTACACATTCTAATACTGTACAAAATTTACATTCTCTGTGATTTATTTATTTATTCACTCTTCACTTTCTAATAGTTTACGCCTTTCTGAAATACAGAAAGCTTTACTTATAGTTCTCATAAATGCTTTTATTTATTTTGGCTAGAAATAAAAAATAAATGAAGAACAAGTCCAAGGAAAGCAAATACCCTTGTATAAACTGACTTTCAGAAGAGATGGGGACTATTGACGATAAAAGGCTTTGAAGGAGACCTTGTATTCTTCATGACATCGGCTGGGAATTTTATCGCAAAGAACTGTAACCTTTCTTTCTATGTATTCATATGTGATCAAGGAAAAAGAAATGAAAAGCTGATTCCACTGGATATATATATTTATATATATATATTTTTACAACGGATCCTTTGGATCTGAACATACAAATAAATACAAAAACAACAAGGATTGCACTTTACTGTAGAAATGGCATTGGATTCCAGCACACCCACCCATCTTAACATGCTCCACGGTGAAACCTTGTCACCAGGGCAATTTTAATTGGTGGCTTCCCTATGTGGTTAGTTTTGAACGACATACTTGTTGAGGGATTTGAAAACATCTCTGGGTGATTCACAAAATATTTAGGCTTTGATTTGTTCCTAATTGTTGTTGTGGCAGCTCTGCAGAGCTTGAAAATCAAATCTGCGTTTCTGCTAGTTTTTCTCTATTGTAGGTCACACTGATACTGTCTCATGCTTTTCTGACCTTCTGCTCCTAAATTCCTCGTGCTTCTCAAGACAGCCAGTGATGGCTCGCTTCACTGAGCCCAGGCATCTCTGGTGACAACAAAGAAATGTAAGGAGTTGAGGGGAAGGAGAGTTCATCAGGTGCTTTTCTAGAGCCACATCTAGAGTCTTTTCTAGAGCCAAAGGTGTGGAAGAGGGACAGCTATTGTTTGAGAAGCTACAGTTTGCTCCTTAGGCTCTTTGTGACCCCATGGACTGCAGACTGCCAGGCCCCTCTGTCCATGGGATTCCCCAGGCAAGAATACTGGAGTGGGTTGCCATGCCCTCCTCCAGGGGATCGTCTCAACCCAGGGACTGAACTCATGTCTCTTTAAGCCTCCTGCATTGGCAGGCGGGTTCTTTACCACTAGCACCACCCAGGAGGCCCTGTTCGCTCCTTATATGCTGCCCCAAATGAGAAAGCCTGAGCCTCTATAAACTGAATAGTGCATTTTGTTTTAATCTTTTGGATAAAACTGGGGACACAGAATTTATGACTCTGGCTAGCCTGGAACCGACAGGGCAGAAAGAAGTTGCTACAAGAGCCAATATCTTTTTCTTCTCCATTCCCACGAGGTGCTGTAAGGGGCAGAAGGTATATAAAATGAAGTTCTATGGAAACAAAAACATTCCTCTTCAGTCTTACATGATTTTCTATAACTGTGTTGCCTATGGAATCTGTGAAGCTGCCACAGGTTAGGAATATAGAATCAGTGGCCATTTCTGTAATGTAGTATGAGTGTTTGGGTGGGTCAAATTTGGAATCATTCATGAACACAATATCCCCAAAACTTCAACATAGATCACATGCAGGTAAACGACAATGCACAATACTGATCTCAGGTCTCTCGGGGGGCACTCCTCTGTATTTTCTTTCCCTGTTGAAAGTCGAGATCCGCGTGGGGGGATTTCGTAAAGCTGAGACAAGTTAAAACCAGTCTGAAATGGAAGAGTCTGTCACCACAGGAAGTTTGGTGTGATCCGAGTTACAGACAGAGTTTCCGTTCAAGAACAGGTCTTTTCCTTTTGTAGCTTCTTGTAAATCATCGGACACTAAAGTGGGTTTCGGCAGATGTACCATTAGAATGCATTGTTCTGGCTACAATAGGGATGTCACTTGTCACTGCTTCCTAGAATGTGTCGTTCCCGGGTTTCCTGGTGTTATTTGTTGTAAGGTACGCAGGCGGGCAGGATAACTGTTGCGCAGGCTGGCCCTGCCAGCGGTTCTGCCACATCTCCTTCGAGTTCTGTCCAGCTGCCTTTTTCTGGACAATAGCATATTGTGGATGACTTGTAGGCTCCCTGGAATGGAGAGCAGAGAGCCTTAGGGCAGGCTATTCAGAGAAGCGCCATGGCAACCTTACTTATCACATCTACATTTGGATGGTTTACAAATCCTTTATGGTAACTTAGCCCATGTTGGAAATTATCCTTCTGGTTTAAGTTTTAATAAAGGAAATTTTATCTTAAATACTCTATGATAACTTATCCCAAGTTGGAAATTATCCCTTGTTTACGTTTCAGAAAAGAAGTAATTATCTTAAATATTCAAATAATTGAAGCAAATTGGATTTTAGATTATCACCTCATTTTTCCATTTTTTAGCTTACTACTATAAAGAATCAGAGACAGAGCGTTCAAAACCAGTTTAAAATAAACTGGAAATGAAGGTTTGTCAACTTCTTCACATGTTGATTTATTTGTTTTCAAGGGGCCACACGAGAAATAAAAAAATGCCTTTGGTCTTCTTTCCTTTGTCAACCTCAGCAGCTAGTGCTTGTATATTTCCCTTTCTTAACCAAAGCAGCCTTGTTTTTTACCATAGGCAAGGAAAAAACCCCAAAATCCCAACCAACATAATCATTTTCTGCTTCCAAACATACATACATTTGCAGCTAGGATATATGCCAGCAAATAAGGATGTAGATGAATATCTAGTGATATGTCAATACAGTTTGCTTCCACAAGACTATAACTTTTTAAGGCTCTTCAAAACTTTAAATAACAATCTTGTTGGATGCAAAAGGAATGAGGCCAATTAATATTATTAAAACCCCAAATTAATTTTATAAAACCAACACATATATATATATAGGAAAATACAGTCATCATTTCAAAAGTGGCTGTGTAGATCATTAAACTTATGTGTCTTCTGATATATCTTTTGAATTACATAGCCCCCCCCCTCCTGTATATTCTTGCTATTAATAAAATAAATTAAAAAAATTTTTTTTTAAAAGCTGAACTCAGGTCCTTACCGATAACAGTCTATAGGAACTATGGAGATAGGAGACTGTTTTTAAATGTCAACATAAGGAAATCATTAGCCAATACCAGAATGTTAGATATTCTATAAGATAACTGACCTTGCTGTTTCAACAAGTCAACGATATGGGACAGAACAAGGGGCAGATGTAATTCTCCAGATTGTGGGGGATGTATGAGATATAATAGCAAAATATAAGTGAGGCCTTTTGAATCCTAATTTGAACATGTCAATTTGAAAAGCAGAATTTTTTTCCAAATCAATGGGATAAGCTTGAAAATGGATAGGATATAAAGGAATTACTGTTGATTTTATTGGGTATAATAATGATAGTGTGTTTATATAAACAAGTTTTTTTTTAAAAAAGAAATATTGGAGCATTTAGGTTGAAATAATATGTCTAGAATTTGCTTCAACCAGATGTTTTTAGAAGGAGTAAAGTAAGTATTGCAAAGCACTGATTTTTGAAGTTGGATGGTGCACTAACGAGGGCCCACTGAGCTCTCAGTTTTTGTGTATGTTTGGAAATTTTTATGGTAAAGAGGGGGGCAAAGTGGAAAGTAATGGCAAATTACATAATCCTAAATAGATCTGTGGATAACTGCACAATTATTTTCCGTTTTCTATGCTTTGCCGGTCAGAAACTTTTTAGACTTCCTAAACAGACTTAACAGACATCTGTAAAACCACTTGAGCCCGACTTTTAGCTGGAAAGCGTGAGGATGGGAGAGAAGTAGAGACCTACCGCATTTTGTGATACAGTTGACCAGATAGCAAGCCAGCTCTACAGCAACCACACTGATTCTCTTTTACTGCTTAAAGTAATGTACTGTGTGCATATACACATGATACTCTTAAAAGGTATTTGTGTGGGTGGTAACACATCTGGAGGGACATGAAAAGTAAGCACAAGCAAAAAGGAGGGTGAGGAGGTAAATGTAGACACATACCATACTCCAGCTGTAGCCTCCCACCAGGTAAATGCTGTCATCAAGCACTGCACAGCCAGGACCACTGCGACCCTCTAAAATGGGTGTCTGGAGAATATTCCACTGGTCACCTTTAGGGTCATAGCATTCCACCAGCATTACATCGAGATGGGAGAAACCTAAGTGACATACCAAAATGGAATCATCAAAGAATAAGCTCTTGGGATTCCAAGCTCTTAGGGCTTCAAATGACCAGAGCCAAGAAATAGGCAGCTATACCTTTGAAGATGTATGTATAAATTTACGGGTGAAATCAGGAGTTGTCAGAAAGACCTAACAAGCAAACAAATAAAAAAGCCTCCCAAACCCCAACCCTTGATGTTTTGGATTAATTTAAAGCAAAAATGCCTGGCTAGATGTCATTGGCAAAGGTTGATTTACCTTGGAGTATCAGCAAAGATTTATTTAAATCTTATTAAAAAGCTTTAGCAATATGTGAACCGTGAACTTCCAGATGTTCAAGCTGGTTTTAGAAAAGGCAGAGGAACCAGAGCTCAAATTGCAACATCCGCTGGATTATCGAAAAATCAAGAGTTCCAGAAAAACATCTATTTCTGCTTTCTTGACTATGCCAAAGCCTTTGACTGTGTGGATCACAATAAACTGTGGAAAATTCTGAAAGAGATGGGAATACTAGACCACCTGACCTGCCCCTTGAGAAACCTATATGCAGGTCAGGAAGCAACAGTAGAACTGGACATGGAACAACAGACTGGTTCCAAATAGGAAAAGGAGTATATCAAGGCTGCATATTGTCACTCTGCTTATTTAACTTATATTCAGAGTACATCATGAGAAATGCTGGGCTGGAGGAAACACTGGCTGGAATCAAGATTGCCGGGAGAAATATCAATAACCTCAGATATGCAGATGACACCACCCTGATGGCAGAAGTGAAGAAGAATTAAAGAGCCACTTGATAAAGGTGAAAGAGGAGAGTGAAAGAGTTGGCTTAAAGCTTAACATTCAGAAAACTAAGATCATAGCATCTGGTCCCATCACTTCATGGCAGATAGATGGGGAAAGAGTGGAAACAGTGGAAACAGTGGCTGATTTTATTTTTCTGGGCTCCAAAATCACTGCAGATAGTGATTGCAGCCATGAAATTAAAAGATGCTTACTCCTTGGAAGGAAAGTTATGACCAACCTAGACAGCATATTGAAAAGCAGAGACATTACTTGGTCAACAAAGGTCTGTCTAGTCAAGGCTATGGTTTTTCCTGTGGTCATGTATGGATGTGAGAGTTGGACTATAAAGAAAGCTGAGTGCTGAAGACTTGATGCTTTTGAACTGTGGTGTTGGAGAAGACTCTTGCAAGTCCCTTAGACTGCAAGGAGATCCAACCAGTCCATCCTAAAGGAGATCAGTCCTGAATATTCATTGGAAGGACTGATGCTGAAGCCAATAGTTTGGCCACCTGATACGAAGAGCTGACTCATTTGAAAAGACCCTGATGCTGGGAAAGATTTAGGGCAGGAGGAGAAGGGGATGACAGAGGATTAGATGGTTGGATGGCATCACTGACTCAATGGACATGGGTTTGGGTGTACTCCAGCAGTTGGTGATGGACAGGGAGGCCAGGCGTGCTGGGGTTCATGCGGTCGCAAAGAGTCGGACACAACTGAGCGACCGAACTGAACTGAACTGAACTGAAAAAGCTTTAAAATAGTAACAGTTAAAGCAAGCATTTTATAGACTGCTTATAATAACTGGTTCTTTTCTAAGTGTTTTATATGAAGGAACTCATTTAATCCTCTCAACCACCCTATAGATATTTCTACATTATATTCATTTTATAGATGAGAAACTGAGGAACAGATGGAATTTTAAACTAAATAAGTCACATAGCCTGTAGCTAGGCTGAGATTTGAAACCAAATGAATAGGCTTCAAAAGTCACACTTTTACAGACTAAGCTTTATTGCTTTTCTTAAGTGAATATTCAATTCTTTCAAAATCTTTTACTTTTTTGACAGTCTGATTATGTAAACATCTGTGATGATGTGCTTTAACTATTATAAACTTGAAAATACTTACTTAAAAATGACACTTATCCAGTACTTATATTTAGGGGTAGATATGTATTGCTAGATAACAGAAAAAATGTGCATATCTAACCTGTGGTTTAAGAAGGGGATATGATCGGAAAATAAATGCATGAACAAAGGTGAAGTTGCTTAGTCATGTCCGACTCTTTTTGACTCTATGGAGTGTAGCCCACCAGGCTGCTCCGTCCATGATGGAGCATGATTTTCCAGGCAAGAGTATTGGAGTGGGTTGCCATTCCCATCTCCAGGGGATCTTTCCGATCCAGGGATCGAACTCAGGTCTCCCACATTGCAGGCAAACTCTTTACCATCTGAACCACCGAGCAATCCCATATATGGGTATATGATTGGGAACTAAATGCATAGAATGGCCTTATGCACCATGCCCAGATGGCCTGTACTTCATTTCATTCAGTTTCAAGAATCATGGAAGGTCAGAACTGGAGGAGATTTTAGAGACCAACTTGACCGGCTTCTTCATTTACAGATGAGAAAACTGAAGCTCAAAGTGATTCCACAATGTTCTCAATATCACAGCTCTCTTTGCTTTCCTGTAAAACTTAGTGCTACACACATGCCTACAAACTACAAAAAACTTGCTGCCATATACATAATAAGGAGGGAAAAGAGCCATATATGGTTCTAAAAATACTATGTTACTTATTAAATAAGCAAATGGAAAGAGTTGAGAATCATAGATGGTTTGATATTCAACTCTTCAAAGAAGTAATTCTAAATTTAGACATGAAATTCTGTTTTCTTTAAGAAAAATCATGTTCATTTCTTTGTGCAGCTCTAAATTAAAAAAAAAGTTCTTTATGATGATTACAAAAACAATTTTCTGGAAAAAATCCATTACTATAATTTGGTGATAAGGGATAATTTATTTTACTGAATTCATTGTTACAACCAATTGTTTGTGCTTTTCAGTTATTAATGCTCTTGTTTTTTATTTTCTGTAGACATCATTATTCATTTCTTTAATGTGTGTGGTAACTTCAAAATAATCCTATCTGCAGGAGAGCCAAAATAAGTGCTTGCCCAAGGGTACTGCTAATTTGCAAAGAGTAGATTTTATTTGGTCAACATGTTTTATACTTGGTTAACTATGATTATCTAACGAGAAACCCCCTTAGCAAGAAACATGAGATGCAAATGTTATTGTGATTAAAAAAAAGAGGACCTTTCAAATGATTTCCTCCAATTGCATATAAGCGATCATTCATTACAGCCAAAGTGTGGATAGCGCGTTTTGTGTTCATATCTTGTTTTCGAGCCCAGACATCCATGACGGGGTCATAGCAATATAGCCACGGGACATACTCTCCATTGTGTACACCCCCTGTGAATTAAACATAGACACACAAGTCAAGGAAGTGCCTTGGAACTGAACTTTGTAGCAGAAAGTGTGGAGGAATGACTTGCCTGAAATGTATATTTTCCCATTGTGCACTGCTCCTGCATGAGCCGCCAGAGGCTGTGGCAAAGAAGACACATAACGCCATTCATTTGTTTCCAGGTTATAGCACTCCACACTGGACAAGTAGCCAGTTTCATTCCGTCCACCAATCACATATAAATGTTTGTCCAACCGGCATGCATAGAAACTGGCTCTTCTACAATGAAACAAAACAAAACAAAACAAACACCCCTCTGTAAATACAAAGTAGCCCAATCAGTCAGGGAAAGTAGGAGCACCCTGCTTCGAAAAGGGTGCTGTGTGTGCTCAGTCACTCAGTCATGTCTGACTCTTTGTGACCCTTTGGACTGTAGCCCACCAGGCTCCTCTGTCCATGGGATTCTCCAGGCAAGAATACTGGAGTGGGTCGCCATGACCATCTCCAGGGGATCTTTCTGGCTCAGGGACCGAACCCTCATCTCCTGTGTCTTCTGCATTGCAGGCAGATTCGTTACCTGCTGAACCATCAGGGAAGCCCCAGAAAGGGTACAGAGCTTTGGACATTACACATAAGACACCTTGCTAAATCAGAGACCTTGAATAGTAATCATCTGTAATGCCCATCCTGGTTAACATTATTGACACTAAAATCACAGTAGAGGAGAAATTTACAACTCTTTGTTTCAGCTCTTTTTATCTTGCTTTTATACACTATTCAAGTGTTCACTAATGTTTGGGATATTTGGTACCTTGTAAAGATATCACAGCTCAGTAAGACAAAGTGAAAAATGAGGTCGATAATGTAACAATAATAAATTATCTTGACATTCACTTTCTTTATGGTCCTTCAAGGGTCATTGTTCCCAATTTATAAGAGAACTACATCATCAAAATTTTTCTTCAATTATCTTTTTTTTTCTTTTTTTCCCCCAGTATGACTGCAAGTAGAGAAACTTTTTGGACTGAATATAGTGTTGAAATTTTGCTCTTAGGAATTTCATCTGTGTAGCTTTTGATGTTCTTACAAAGCCATAGGATATTTTAAAATCTCTTTCAAGAAAGACTATTTATTAAATTATCCTACCTTCCCTCAAAGGTAAAAGACATGCAAGTTGTATTGAAAGGATTGGAGACAGGAAGGCCTTTCTGAGGGAGAATACAATCTCGGAGTGAGAGATTGAGGACCTGAAATAGAGTTCTAGTAGAAGACATGGAAAGTGGGGAAGCAAGATATATTAAAGGAAGATGTAAAGCTTAGCAACGAATAATATATAAGAGCTGAGGGAGAAAGGAAGTTGGAAGAGTACTCAAAAAGTTAGAGTTAGGATGCAAGGTTGCAATCTTAAGCAAGACTTTAATCTTTAGCTTCTTTTTTTCTCATTTGATGCTACTGGGATAATATACTTCACAAGGATAACATGTGGGTTGATACTGGAAAAGAATAATTGTGAAGTGCCAAGCCCTTCAGAGGCTTTCCAGGTGGCTCAGTGGTAATTAATCTGCCTATCAATGCAGGAGACTCAGGAGACTCAGGTTTGATCTCTGGGTTGGGAAGATCTCCTGGGGGAGGAAATGGCAACCTGCTCCAGTATTCTTGCCTGGGAAATCTCATGAACAGAGGAGCCTGCAATGTTATGCATGGGGTTGCAAAGAGTTGGACACAACTGAGCATGCGTGCACAAGCCCATCAGAGAACATAACTTATGTTTGATGAATTAATGGTCTTTATAAAATTTTATAAAAATTGATGCCAAGACTCTTGGGCAAAGTCAATAGCAAAATAAAGAATCCTAGAGGTTTTGAATCAGGTAAACTTATATTGTTTGAAGATTTTCCAAGCTGTGCTTATAAAGTGTCAAGACCTCTGGGAAGCAGTATATAGCATCTTGAACAGTTTGGACTCTGGAATCAGATTGCCTGGCCATATGACATATTGTAAAGTGCTTGTCATAGTGTCAACATTTTGTTTACTCTCATGAACTGTCAGTTGACATTGTCTGGATAAAAATTAAAAAAAAACCAGCCATTGTGATGTTTGCATATAAACTTCTAATAGCATTTTCCGTGATGACTAAATTCTTTAATTTTTAAACACAATTTCATACCATATACATGCACACTTAGTCGTGAGGTCATGTCCAACTCTTTGCCACCCTATGAACTGTAGCCTGCCAGGCTATAGTTCATGGATTTTTCCGGCAAGAATACTGGAGTGGGTTACCATTGCCTCCTCCAGGGGATCTTCCTAACCCAGGGATCAAATTCGCATCTCCTGTGTCTCCTGCATTGCAGGAGGACTCTTTACTGCTGAGCCATCGGGGAAGCCCATATACATATGGCATATATTATAGTGGTGATGTATTCCATTTTTTCTAGTTTTATTGAGGTGTAATTGAAAAAACTACAATAAATATAAAGGGTACAGTGTGATGATTTGGTACATGCATACATTGTAAAATGACTTTCACAATCAAATTAATTAACCCTTCATCAGCTCACATATTAACCTCTATTTTTGTTTGGTGAGAACACTTAAGATCTACTCTTACCAAATTTAAGTAAACAGTAAGTATTATTAACTATACTTATCATGCTGTAATTAGATCCTCAAAACTTACTCATCTTGCAATTGAAAGTTTGCATCCTTTCACCAGTTTCTCCCTATTTCCTTCACCCCTAGCCCCTGGCAGCCACCATTTTAATCTCTATTTCTTTACCTTTGACTTTTAAAATACGATTCTACACATAAGTGATATACGGTATTTGTCTTTCTCAGTCTGGCTTATTTCACTTAGTGTAATCACCTTCAGTCTCATCTATGTTTGTCATGTAAATGGCAGAATTTCCTTCTTTTCTGTGGCAGAATAATATTCCTATATACATATATGTGTGTGTGTAAGCTTCCCAGGCAGCACAGTGGTAAAGGATCTGCCTGCCAGTGCAGGAGATGCAAGAGACCTGGGTTTGATCCCTAGGTTGGGAAGATCCCCTGAAGGAGGAAATGGCAACCCACTTCGGTATTCTTGCCAGGAAAATTAAATGGACAGAGGAGCTTGGAGGGCTACAGTCCATGGGATCACAAAGAGTTGGACACGAGCACATACTTGCATGTTTATATACACACCACGTTTTCTTTATTTGTCTGTCAACAGTTTGTTTCCATAGCTTGGCGTTTGTGAGTAATGCTGCCATGAACATGGGAGTGCAGGTGTCTCTTTAAGATCTTGATTTTGGTTCCTTGGGATACACTGTATATGCAAAAATGGGATTGCTGGAATATAAAGTTCAGTTTTTCTGGATAGTCCTGGACTTTTTAGCATCATTGTTTATTTGAGAGTTTATTTTTTTCTATATTTTCTTGATGGTTTTGACAAAATGTGTGCTGTAGAAAAATCAGAAAGATGATGAAGAGAGCAATAATGGAAAAAGAGAGAATGTTAGGAAGGAGAACGAAGAACAGGTGAGATAGATTTCACTAAATAAAGTTTGCTGCTAACCTGGGCCCATGTCTTTTGAGAGGTATGTGAAGCTCTGAAATTTTTAAAAAGTCTTTTAAATAAAATTATGTATATATATAGTGAATATGCACACACACACACACATAATGCTTTTGTTTAGTTGTAAGTTATGTCTGATTCTTTGTGACCCCATGGACTGTAGCCCACCAGTCTCCTCTGTCCATGGTATTTTGCAGACAACCATACTGGAGTGGGTTGCCATTTTCCTCTCCAATATATTATAAATATGTGTACATATATGTTGTGAATGTGCATTTTTTTTGGAGGCATATGTTTGGAGAAAAAGATTTTGAGGGGAATTTTTAATCAGATTATTAAGGGAATTTAAAACCTAAAAATTTGAAATTTCTTGGTATAAGGACATAAAAACTCATCTAAACATAAAATTAGGTTTAAAAACAATAGAAAAATTAAGTGCACATAGGTAGACCCCTAGTTCCTTCCATTTCTCTAGCCAGATTTCAATTGCTCTCTTATCGAATATAATGGGTCAAGGTTGCTTTACTAGTGCTTTTATCTTCTCAAGTTAAAATATTTCGTTGAAAAGATTGACATGTCTATGAAAATTTGTACTAAAGTAACAGATATTTCTTTGCATCACTGACACAGGGTAGGTCAATATCCCTCTTCTGTATGATTCTATTACAAGTTTTGGGACCTCTGAAACAATTAAGTTACTAATTTTACTAATAAACCATCTTTAGTGGGCCAGTTCCATAATTTGGACCATGTTAGTTGCAATATATTATATTCTAAGTTCTTCTTTGTATTATATGTACTATATTCTGGTCTAGAAGAGAAAAGATGCTAGTCATAACACACATGAAACTCTCTATTAAATTAAGTGTAGGTAGTGGAGAATCAGAGAAAGATCTTCGGCAGTGTCTGGCAGTGTGAACCCTTTTTATCTTGTCTACAGTTTAATTTTCTCCCTCTTTCTGATCCTGTTCCTTCCTCCCTCTCTTCACCTGAGGGAGCTGTCAGAGCTGTCCTTCTATCCCCGACATTTCCTAATGTGATGTTCCGTGTGTACTCCTAGCTTTATCCACACAGTGTCACTGTTAGGTTCTGAATGGGGGGAAAAAAATCAGTAGGTTTCACTTCCTGATGAAAAGTGCATTTTTATGTAGAAATTTTAATAGCTAAGGTTCTGAGTCTCTGACTTATTCCCTTGCAGGCCCAAAGTGAGAATTTATGAAATGCATTATAGAAGCACTGGGTAGTTAATGGTCTATCAGCAACTGTGAACATTTGCTTGAGGCTAAAATTTTACCACACCAGGTCTCTCCTGGGAATGCTTCCTGCCCCTCCTCCCCACATAAAGAGCACACCTGTTTAGACTACTTTATTTGGGGACAAAAGGAAGCTTATTGAAGATTTTTTTAATGGAATGACACTATCTGTATTTCAAGTTGTTTTTCTCTCCCTCCTCCACCCCCCACCTCCTGTCCCAATGCCAGAGATGATATTCAATGAATTGAGATAAGTTTAAAATGACTATCGATGCCCTCTACAATTATACTTTGAACCTGTGTATAGTACAGATTCCTGCAAGCCCTTTCTGAAGCTTAAGGTGGTCAGTTCTTATCCTCAAGAGTCATACTGGGAGGGCTTCCCTGATGGCTCACTGGGTAAAGAATTCATTTGCAGTCAGAGGACGTAGGAGATGTGGGCTTGATCCCTCAGTCGGGAAGATCTCCTGGAGTAGGCAGTGGCAACCCACTCCAATATTTTTGTCTGGAGAATCCCGTGGACAGAGGAGCCTGGCGGGCTTTAGTCCATGGGGTTGCAGAGTTCGACATGACTGAGCCACTAACACTTTCTTTCGCTATCTTTGTTTCAACTTTTGACTTTTACCATCAGGTTAAAAACAACAGATTTTGTCAAACAGAATATTGTTCTCATTGTTTCTTGTAAGGCTGCTAGAAACAAAGTATTTAAATTTGGAAATTTCTTTGATGTACATGCTTCTTGCTTTTCACTTACTCTGAAACAAGCTTTGTTACTGGTGCTTCCCAAATGGTTTTCCTCCCTCCCTTTATCCTTCCTTCCCTCCCCGCCCTCTCTTTTTTCTTTTTCTTTTTTGTTTCCTAGACTAACTGCTGCTGCTGCTAAGTCACTTCAGTCATGTCTGACTCTCTGTGACCCCACAGACGGAGGCCCACCAGGGTCCCCTGTCCCTGGGATTCTCCAGGTAATATTTCCATAAGAATAACACCTAAAATGTCTACTTTTTTTTTCGGAAAACATAACTGAAATCACCAAAGCATTTTTATTGATCCAATAGTTCATTTTTGCCCTCTTCTTACTGAAGAATGAAATCCTAAGTCTGAGACCAAAACAGCTCTTGAGCTTTACATTGATCTTTGTGCTTTTGTCTAACCCCTTCTGTCGGCAACCTCATCGGTAGCAGACATACAATTCATGAGTTGACCTATGGTTGAGTAAGCCTGGAGGTCACGTGCCCATTTCCTTGATGGACTGGGAGGGTGTTCTGCACTTTCATTATACTCTTTTGGAAGCTCTGATTAGGCAAGATATCTGAGGAATTTGCCCAGCCAGCTCTGTAAGACTGGGTGACCCTAGAAGTGACTTTCAATGTGTTTCCATTATTCTTAATCAGTTTGGTAACTTCTCAGCATAGTAACAACTTCTCAGCAGTTTGGCAGCAGCTGAGGGTATGAGGGGGATTCCCAGGTGGCTCAGCAGTAAAGAACCCTCCTGCAATGTAGGAGATACAGGAGACACAGGTTCAATCCCTGGGTCGAGAAGATATTCTGGGGGAGAGCTTAGCAGCGCACTTCAGTATTCTTGCTGGGAAAATCTCGTGGACAGAGAAGCCTGGTGGGCTACAATCCATGGGGCCGCAAGGAGCCGGACATGACTGAAAGGACTGAGCGCCCGCACACAAGGGAAGGAGGAGGTGGGGAATTTCCAGTGATTCATGGTCTATACAATGCAGAGCTAACTCAATTAAATATCTCAAGAAATCTCTTTTCTAATCTGAAGAGTATCTCATATATTTTCATTTTTTTTCCTTCTTTGTTTAATCACCAATTAAACCACACTGGTAGCTAACTATACTTGCTCGGATGAATGGAAGCTTGGAAATGACAGAAGAATTTCATTCTAAGTTATGGATTGCTGCCCAGGTCAACCAACCCATAGGAGATATGGAGCTAGAAGATTGGGCATTTGCGAGATCTGCCTTTTCCCATTCAGTTCTGGAAGGAGCTCTTTATTTGGTCTATCGAGTTGATTGTTCGAAATCTAAAAAAAAACTTCTTTTACTAGGGACCTGACATGATATACCATAATGACTTGGAAAGAAACGTTAAACAGTCCATCCTGTCAACGGTGGCTGCCGGGTGCCGACAGACCATGGCAGGTCTTTTTATCAGGTCAATGAGCTGCTAAAAATTGTCTAAGTAGGACCCTGCCCTGATAGGCTATAGTGCCTCCGAGGAAGTCATTATAGAATATCAAATAAACAATACACATTTTAAAAAATTACTAATTAGGTTTTGCAGCAATACTTCTCATCCTTAGGGGCTCTACAGTGAGATAATTGACCGCGACGTGAGTTATGCCTCCCAAACCCAAGGCATGAAGGTTAATTATTGTGGTGAACAGCCCCCAGCAAAGGAGACCGTGGTGATGAGATGCTGACATCTCAAACATGTTTGATGTATATTTAATTTTTTTTAAATAAAACTTTTGGAATAGTTTGGATCAAAGGTTAAAGTGATGCAGCTAACAATAATAGCAACCAGAAAATAACCCCAAAATGGGAGAAATTAGGTATGTTGGAGAAAGAAGCTTTCTCCAGGAAAGAAGCTCTTCTCTCAGGAAGGTTTTATATATACATGTATATACAACAGAAGGATTGAGAAATTTGTCAAGATATTAACTGAGCCAGAATAATCCCTTGAGCTACCTTGAATAGGCATTCCTCTCTGTGGTCCTTAGACCTTGTGCCTTGAAAATGACTAAAATGTCATTTTCAGTGTATAACTTTTAGTCCCTTGAAAGAGAGTTTCAATATCCTTATATGGAATGGGACCTTAGATACTAAATTTATAGCAGAGCTTCTTACTCTCTTTTGGCAGTAATGTACTTTTTTGAGTGAATGGTATGATCTGAAATTTTTTTTACTTGGAATTCACGATTAAGGATTTAACTTGATCTCAGTGTAATCTGTGGTGCTGGAGAAGACTCCTGAGAGTCACTTGGACTGCAAGGAGGTCAAGCCAGTCCATCCTAAAGGAAATCAGTCCTGAATATTCATTGGAAGCACTGATGCTGAAGCTGAAACTCCAATACTTTGGCCACCTGATGCAAACAGCTGACTCACTGAGAAAGACTCTGATTCTGGGAAAGACTGAAGGCAAAAGGAGAAGCAGGTGGCAGAGGATGAGATGGTTAGATAGCATTATCGACTCAATGGGCATGAATTTGAGAAAATTCAAAGATAGTGGAGATAGTGAAAGACAGAACTGAGTGTGCTCCAGCCCATGGGGTTGCAAAGAGTTGAACATGACTTAGCGACAAAACAACAGTGTAATCTGATTGAATGCTTAAAAAAGGAGATGTTAGGTTATGAAGGAAAAAGAACAAAAATCATTTCTTAGTTCAATTGAGAAGAGAAAATAGGTTGCAGCTTATTGTTTCTATTGTATCAAAAAATTAGCCAGGACATGGAAGCAACCTAGATGTCCATCAGCAGATGAATGGATAAGAAAGCTGTGGTACATATACACAATGGAGTATTACTCAGCTATTAAAAAGAATACATTTGAATCAGTTCTAATGAGGTGGATGACACTGGAGCCGATTATACAGAGTGAAGTAAGCCAGAAAGAAAAACACCAATACAGTATACTTACACATATATATGGAATTTAGAATGATGGTAATGATAAATCTGTACACAAGACAGCAAAAGAGACACAGATGTATAGAACGCCTTTTGGACTCTGTGGGAGAGGGAGAGGGTGGGATGAGTTGGCAGAGTGGCAATGTAACATATATGATATCATAAGTGAAACGAATCGCTGGTCTAGGTTTAATGCAGGATGCAGGATGCTTGGGACTGATGCACGGGGATAATCCAGAGAGAAGGTGTGGGGCGGGAGTGGGGAGGTGGGGGTCAGGATTGGGAGTTCATGTACACTCGTGGCTGATTCATGTCAATGCATAGCAAAACGAATACAGTATTGTAAAGCAAAACAAACTAAAAAATAAAAATCAATTAAAAAAAATTTGCTCATGAGGATGTTGAAATATTATTCGAAAAGAACCAAGTGTTCAACATTTAGTATGTGAATTTGCATGTATATATTAAGACATGGCTTCCTGCCTAATAGGAAAACTGAATGTGTGCAAACACAGTTGCCTTATTGTACTCTGATGTTAGAAAACTTTGGTGAGATAAACACTGCATACATTAAAAATGAGAGGACACCTTGCAAAACTGACTTTTCATTAGATAGCAAATCACCTATTTTTAAACATCTGATGGGGAGATGCGTGAGGAAGTAAACATAAGGAATTTGAGGTAGTGAGACTTGGAAACTTTAATATTGAAATATCTGCATCAAAATACATACACTGTGAGAATGGTGTTCTATATTTCAGTGATAAGATTTGAATAAATTACAACTGAGAAGAGTGGAATAGCCATGAAAATGTAGCTCTGCTTGTCAAAAAAACTAGTGCAACATGGAAAAGGAAGACAAGCCATGGATGGGCATTATGCTAAGGGGACTAAGTCAGACAAAGATAAATACCACATGATATCACATATGTGTGGAATCCAAACAATGTAACAGACTAGTGCATATAAAAAAAAAAGCAGCAGACTCACAGATACAGAGAACAAACCAGTGGTTACCCACTGGCAGAGGGAAGTGGGGAGGGGCAAGAAAGGGTAGAGTATTAAGAAGTACAAATTATTAAGTATAAAATAAGTTACAAAGATCTATTATCAACACAGGGAACATAGCCACTATTTTAAAACTACAAATGGAGTGTAACCTTTAAAAATTGTGACTTTTTATACTGCACACTTATTTAAGATTACACAGCAACTATACTTCAATAAACAAGTAAACTGTAATGTGAAAAAAAAACAAGAAAGAAAAGTTATATAAATTCTTTCTTCCTACATTGGAACAAATACTTGACCTATTATTTTTTTCCATCGAGTTAATGAGGCAGTTAATCAAAGCTGGCCAGGCAAGGTTTTGTATTTTGCCTCCAGTGTCATTCATTGGCTTTGCTTAGCATACCTTATCATGGAAAATCATTCAGTATCCTTCCTTCAGGTAAAGCAGCCACAAATGTTTCAGACACAAGAGATAAACACTTACCGTTCTTGCATGGGCGGAAGTTGTATCCAGCTATTAAATCGGGGGTCATATCGGCTGACAAAATTTGTACTGTGTTTTCCTGTAAAGATATATTTGAGACACTTAAAACTTAAATTCCTTTGTTGTTTTGCACATTGAATAGGATTTTATAAGATGCCCCTGTTCTCTGGTTTAACAAACAGATGAAAGTAGAGGGACTATCTAACATGGTATGAGAATGAGGAGTCAGAACAAAAATCTATGTGCCACTTTAAATACTTTTCTCTTTTTTACTTCTTTTCTCCTCTACTTTTTTTGGAGGGGATGAGTTAGAATAAAACTAGTGAAGTCAAAGTAATAATAAACATAAGTCAACCATAATAATAAAAGCAGATACGTTTATCAAACTAGTTTTATCCCAAAGTTAGGATAAAATTTCTGTGTTTCTGTATTTGTGTTTTAAAAAACATGAAGTTATTACCTAATCATAATCAGTTCCAGAGACTACCTTGAATGATATCTCTGGTTAAAGTCTTTTTGATTTTTTTAAATGATTCAAGAATTCTAGCAGTGGTAGAGACCACTCTGTCTCCGTGGAAATGATAGCACTCACTACAATAAGAGTTTGCATACGAAATCAAGTGTAGCCTATGTCTGTCAGGAAGTTCTGCTTTTGCATTTGCGGAGCACACAGTTGCTGTAGCAGGTACGTTTGCTGAAATGTGAAACATGAGTCCTCAGAGCTGATTATTTAATAACCAGGTTATTTCCTCTGTTGAGCTTAAGAAGCATAGTAATGTCTCCAATGTGTCAAAATGAACCTTATTGTACATACAGATTGACACCAAAGCAAGAAATACAAGCAAAGAGTGTGTTACATTTTCTTTGTACCATTTGAGATGACAATCATCTAAAATACCTGAGGTCTTAACTCCAAAAGTCTGTTTTTTGTTAATATATGTGGAACTAACCATTGAAATATAGGTACTAAAATTCACTGCAGGAATAAACAGATAGGAGTGTGTGTGTGCGTGTGTGTATACATGTACTCACACAGGTATGAGTATACCACACAATTATTAATTGCACAAATACACACTAAGCACCCACTATGTGTCTTATCTATTCTAGGTCCTGGGACTATATTGGTAAACAAAACAGACAAAGTTCCAGTCCTTACAAGGAAATAAACACAAACTTGTAAACCTGTAAATTCATCAAGTGATGATGAATGTTATAAAGAAAAATGAAGCAGGGATTGATAAAGGGAAACTCAATTTCAGTACTATGGGCACCTGTTCACAGATACACTCTGAAAGTCATGCAAATTTCTGCAGAATTAGTGTCTCAGACAGTAGGGAAAGTGAGCATCACCTCTCCCTGGGCTGGCCATGGGTTCAAAACCAGCAAGACTGCTGGGGCTACTTGGACAGAAGTCAGAAGTATATGAAGGTCTGGACACAGTGTGCCTTGTGGCCTGATGCTGATTTTTGTCTTTTCTTCTAAGAACATTAGGAAGTCACTGGAAGGTTTTGAGCCAATGAGGAACATGGCCTCCCTTCTCTCTTACTGTGACCACTCTGGCTGCTGCGTAACAGATAGACTGTAGAAGGGCTGCTCTGGCAGTAGGGGACCTGTCAGGAGGCCATCACAACAGTCAAGGCAAGAGCTGGCTTGAATGACGTGGATGCAAGATATGGCCATGTTTGTGATCTACTGTTTGTGCACAGCCAATAAAATTTTCTGATAGACTGAGCATTGGTGTAAGAAAAGGTGATAATTAAAGATGACTGCCAGAAGTTTAGCCATAGCAACTGGTCAGGGGGGCTTCTCTGGTGGCTCAGTGGTAAAGAATCTGCCTGCCAATGTAGGAGACGTAGGTTTGATGACTGATCTGGGACTATCCCCTGGGGAAGGAGATGGCAACCAACTCCAGCATTCTTGCCTGGGAAATCCCATGGATGGAAGAGCCTGGCGGGCTGTAGCCCATGGGTTTGTAAAAGAGTGGGACGTGACTTAGCAACTAAAACAACAACAATAACAACAACAACTGGTTGGAAGGTCATGCAGTTTGCTGAGGTGGGGAAGACCAGGCAGGAATAGTTGAGGGTTAGGGAGAGAAGCCATGAATTTTGTTTTGGACTTAATCTGCAGAATCCTATGGGATCTCAAAGTGAAAGTGGCTCATAGGCCACTGGCTAACTGAGACTGAGTTATTGTTTAAAACCATAGAACAGGATGAAAATCTTTAGTGAGAGGGCATGGAAATGGAAGATGAAGAGTCCTAGAAATGAGCTCTGGGGGCGAAGAAGACAAATCAGCAAAGGAAAGGAACTGTCAGAAGTAGGAAGGAAAGTGTGGTGGGAGTTTGGAAGCCATGTCAGATAGAGGAGTGAGCAATGGAGAAGTGACCACAGGATTTGGAAACATGGCAGTGATCAGGACAAGCCTTGTTTACACAGCAGACAGGAGGGGATGAAAGCCTAAGTGGGAACTCCTCAGGAGAGACTAAGATATAAGAAAGCAGAGGCAAGAGGATAGGCAAAGCTTTTAGGGCTTTTGGCATAAAAAGATGAAGATTACAGCTGGAATGCAGCGTCAAGAGAAATTTTTATTTGGTTGTTGGTTATGTTTTTGAATTCAGAAGTACTCCAAAGTCCTTAAAGAGGCAAAAGGGAATGAGGAGTAGACTTTAGGTTAGAGAGAAATAATAATAGGAGGGATCGCTGCTGCTGTGCTGTGCTAAGTCATGTCTGACTCTTTGCAACTTCGTGGATGCCAGACTCCTCTGTCCATGGTGTTATCCAAGCAAGAATACTGGAGTGGGTTGCCATTTCCTTCTCCAGGGAATCTTCCCAACCCAGGGATCGAACCAAGGTCTCCCACACTGCAGGCTGATTCTTTACTGTCTGGGCCACCAGGGAAGCCCAATAAGAGGGATATATTTATCTAAAATATATGGGTAGTGGGACTTCTCTGGTGGTCCCATGGTTAAGATTCATCTTCCAGTGCAGGGTGTGGTGGGTCAATCCCTGGTCGGGGAGTTGGGACTCCACATGACTCGAGGTCAAAGAACCAAAGCATAAAATAGGAGGAATAATGTAACAAATCCAGTAAAGACTTTTAAGATAGTTCAATCCAAAAATCTTAAAAAAAAAAATCTGGGTAGTAATGGATCTGGTAGTAGCGAGATGAAGATTTTACTGTTTGATTGCTTCTATTCTCATTGGACTATGAAGCAGGGCTAAGAGCTGAGAGTAAGGAGGGAGGTTTTGGAGAAAGAAGTATCTGAGGGAAGAGAAGGTGTGAAATAATTAACCCAGAGGGTGGAAGAGTGTATTGACCAGGGAAATTTAGTAGTGTTGGCTATGTCTCCATTTAGTTGCTCAAGGGGAGGAGAGAGATGGAAAGAGTTGGGCTGAACCTGGACCAGGGCTTTACCAGGCAAGAATAATAGGAGAGATGGACACAAGGGCTGCAGGTTTGTGCACTAATGTGACTATCAGGATGGGCAATGGACTATAAGCTCAGTGAGGAGGGAAGTATGGGCACAAGGAGCTTCTCTGGTGGCTCAGATGATAAAAAAATCTGCCTGCCATGCAGAAGACCAGGGTTTGATCTCTAGGTCGGAAAGATCCCCTGGAGAAGGGAATGGCTACCCATTCCAGTGTTCTTGCCTGGAGAATTCCATGGACAGAGGAGCCTGGCGGGCTACAGTCCATGGGTCACAAAGAGATGGACATGACTGAAGTGACTTAGCATGCATGGACATGAAGGGGTGATGGACAATGCAAAAGTGAAGGAGGTGGCATTTCCATGATAATACTGGGGAGCTGCTACATACATGGGCAGCAGGAAGTAAAATCTGAAGACATCCTTTAAAGTGGTGAGCTTAAAGCATGCGAGAGTGAATAAAGAAACAGAAAAGCTAGCTGCCTCCAATAATATGAACCATAAGGGCAAAAGTGGGGAATAGAACACAGTCCCCATTGGAGAGAGTGACTGGGCTAACAGTCCTCCCAGAGAATAGTCAGACTTTGATTAGAAAAGAAGCTGAAGGGACATTTAGGGGAGAGTTTAAGGATTACAGGGGCTTCCCTGGTGGTGGAGAGGTTAAAGCGTCTGCCTGCAATGTGGGAGACCTGGGTTCGATCCCTGGGTCGGGAAGATCCCCTGGAGAAGGAAATGGCAACCCACTCCAGCATTCTTGCCTGGAGAATCCCATGGACGGAGGAGATTGGTGGGCTACAAGTTCACAGGTTGCAAAGAGTCGGACACGACTGAGCGCCTTCACTTTCACTTTAAGGATTACAGGGATATTGTTGATATGCAGTCATGTGTTCCAAGGATTGCATGGGAGGGTTTGGATCGCCTGGTTGGGTGGTAAATCAAGGTTTATTTGGGGCTTACAGAAAGAGTTTGGGATTGCAGAAAGAGCTAAGCGTGCCAGAAGTAAGTATGACTCCAAAGACTTGGATTTCACAAAGGAAGGCTCCAAATCAAGGAAGGATTATGTCTAGAGTTGGTTTGTAATCACGTTTTTGTAGAATTTACAATTATTTCCCTGTAGAAAAAGTCATTCTTGATAGTCATGTTCCAAGATTAATTTCCAAATATATCCAAAGATGAATGTTTTTAAGAGGAATGTAGAATACTCCCACTATGAATAAGAATGCTTCTCTGTGATGTTTGGTTTAGAATTTCCATTTGGAGGAAGACAATGGGGCATAGGACCTGCACATGCTGATTCTGGTGGTAGAAATCAGCAATCGGCTTTGCTTATTGGTGGTAAATGGTAGTGACCGTCACTCAGAGAAAAGGCTGAGCTAACCACTTGTGTGATTTTGATGGGAACTGAAGAAAGAGTTTTCAGAGGCAAAGTCGGTGCTATGGAAAAGAGGCTAGGATGAAGGATGAGGAGATAAAAAGAAGAAAGATGTTCTGAAGTTGGCAAAGGATGTGCAGAGGGGATAATAAATCTCAGAAGGAACGAATGAGGTAGAGTAAGGAAAGTGAGATAAAATGAAGACAGTTATTTCCTCCTTGTGCCTTTCATTGACCCTACTTAGGCGCCTGAGGGGGTGGCCACAGGCAATGGAATTCTGGATTACTCTTCACTTCATTAGTTTCTTCTTGTCTTTTCCATTTTCTTGTAACTCTTCCATTTCTCTCTCTCTTTTTTTCTTATGATGTCCAGTCACCAGACACGACTGTTGTCTATCACTTGAGTGATAGATAAAGCGGGGGCAAGGAATGGCCTTTTTTAGCCAGTGGTAGAGGGGAAGGAAGAAGAGAGGAAAGGAAAACTCCCATGCGCAGTTTTTCTGGGGGAGTTAATATTGGTAAGCGACAAATGTAAACTGGTTCTCTGTAAGTTGGGGCACGACAGAATATAAGCATTTATATTAGAATATTACAAAGCAGTCTATCACTAACGTCATTAGGAACAAGACTTTCCAGCCTTCCCTTGTCGTGTGTTAATTTTCATCTGGCTTTCAAAAAAACAATTCTGTACGTTCTTCCTTAGATAAACCTGCTGGCTGCACACTCTTTCCTCTTACAAGTGTTCCACTCTGTTCAAATCATTTCCAGGGAAGAAGAGGTTAAACAGGAGAGTTCACAGTGGATTATATATCTACCGGGGCTTTTTTGTTTGTTTGTTTGTTTGTTTGTTTTGGTAACATATGGAATCCGTCATTGCAAAGAAAAGTTAGAGAAGATATAATAAATAACATTTTTGTTCCTGATCCAAATCTGTTTCTCCCCAAACCCAGAAACTGTCTTTCTAACACTGAAAGATATGAGCCAATAAGGCAGATTTTGAGAAAGACTGTCCCTTTCTGTTCAAAGAAATATTCTTGGAGGGTAGCCTGGGCTGTTTTCCTTTAAGATTTTCTAGAATGAACAGATGTAACAATTTTCTATAATTTGCCTTGGTGCAGATGCTGAAAGAGAACATTCACCATAAAATATATGCACTATATGTAATTTCAGCTGGCTGTTCTGGGGTTTTAAAGTAAAAATGTGTACCTGCAAGCTGTTTTATGGTTTCTCAGTCATAATGATCTCTGTTACAGAGAAGGCTACAACGGCAACCCCTCCTTCACCTGCAAGGTTTCCAAAAATATCTTGATACTTTTGTCTGTTCTGCAAGGCACAGTGTTCTGCCTGTGTTGGGTTTGGGAAGGGTATTCAAATGTTTCGTTTCTCTTTTTGACACAATTACAAAGTAATTGCATCAACAGGGAAGATGGTGGATAATCTGTGGATGAAACCCTTGCAAAAGATGCTGTAGCCCGAATAGGCTGTAAGTAATAAGGGCTGCAGAGTAACTTCAGCTAAGGTTACCTTCAGCACGACGGCAGATGATGTTTACTTATTGAAACTGTGTGTTATTATCCTGATAAAATGGGAGAAAATTGGTGGAGAAGGTGGTGAGAATTCTTCATAGCTGCCACTTGCTACCTGCCTCCAGGGAGTCTGGGCTTATGGTGGGGGCATTCCTCAGGGGATGGATAAGGAGAGGGGGCTGGGTGTCACGGCGAAGCCAAATCCCCAGACAGTCCATGAGTGAATGCACTGCTGCGTACCGTCCTCTGCCAGCTCAACGGTTGACCCTCCTTCCAATTGTCAGTCCCCATCACCGACTACTTCATTTGTCCCTGCTGCACAGAAATATGTTTTCCACGGTAATTATAAGATGGATTGCCACCAGCGCCTCTCATCACATACTTGTTGAGCATCTACTACTAAGTGGTTCAATAGTTACCATTAGGGTTCCATTGGTCCTCCCGCCCAACACAAACAGGAAGTTTTCCACCTCCACGACGCAGTGATGGGCACTGTTGTAGGGCATGACTAGAATTGAGAAGGAAAAAAAAAGACATATGAAAATTTTCATCTTAGAACTTGATACCCTGGTTCACAAGTTATGTGCTTTCACCAAAATGCACAAAACATGAGACTAAGTCAGAAGGAAGAAGTGCACACAGACAGCAGAGTAAGGCACCCCCCAGTCCACAGGGCTCAGCAGTGTGTTTCCAGCAACTGCCAACCCCACCCCTTTGGATGAATTTTACATAATATTATTCCGCAGATCAGTCAAGAAC
This sequence comes from Aepyceros melampus, assembly GCA_006408695.1. Classification (NCBI taxonomy): domain Eukaryota; kingdom Metazoa; phylum Chordata; class Mammalia; order Artiodactyla; family Bovidae; genus Aepyceros; species Aepyceros melampus. The sequence goes on along the minus strand of SJXQ01010831.1, from coordinate 297,539 downwards.
AACGTGTCGCACTGCTTTCGATTCTTAAGTTCTGCTCACCTGCCTGATGATGGGGATCGCAGTCTAAGACCATGAATGACACTCCCAAACGGTCAGGGCTGGGGGTTCCGTCTTGGAAGAAATCCCCCAGCATCCACTCGGAGTCATTAAGCTGCTCTGCCCAAACTTGGCTTGCTGGCAATCTTTCCATAAACAGACTCAGGGTGCTTGGCTGTTTTCTATTCCACAGCAATGAGCAAGCTGAATTTCCATACAGTTTTAAGTTTTTAAATTAAGGTCCTGCTGATTTAATGCCTTCTCCAAATGTATACGCTTAATTTCCTGTACAATGTCATTAGCAGCACAATCACACATTTTCTATCTATCTGCTTAAGAGCTCTTCTGGAACAAAGATAAAAACCGTGAGGAATGTCACAAATATCCATTCCCCTCGTCTTGCCCTGCTCTGCCCTGAATGCGGTGCCTGTGAAGAGGGGCAATGTGATTCAGAAAACCCACCAAAGCCAGGTTGCCCTGGGTCTGTTCTCATGCACATGTTCGTTGGGGAGACACACACAACCAGAATAGGACACCCCTGTTAGCCGTATGTGCGGTGTGCGTTCGTCTCTGCTATTATTATATCACATGGTGAATGTAAATGTACGTGGCATTAGCTGTCACACCACGGGCAGTGTGGTTTGGGCCCAGTGACACCAGTAGGAAAATGATGTCCTTGTTCAGCTCATCATATGGGCACCTTAAATCTAGGTGAGGACAAATGGGGAGGTGATATGCATGTTCAGCCAGGGAACTTATTGCTTGACACGGATCAACAGAGCACTTAAGAAACCAGTGCAGTGGGAAATCAATATGAGTCAGGGCCAGCTCGTACTCTGTACTCTTTTGCCAGTGGTGAGAGAAGATAGGGAGACAGAGAGAGAGAGAGAGAGAGAGAGAGACGGAGGGAGAGAGAGAGGGAGACAGAGAGAGAATGAGCCTATCTTATAACCCAATTTATCTGAGATGATACATATCTCTCATTTCACTTTGTTTTTAATATCTTCTATTTTTCTTAGAATGTACCTATGCTGGCTAAGATATGTATACAAAAATAAGGAGAAACTGGCAGAGCTTTGAATCCTTATAACACAGCTCCAGAAAGAGCAAATCAGATAGCTTAAGCCTCTTATTAAAGGATTTTAGGAGTTTTTCATTATTTTTATTAGGTATTCACTTTTGCTGTGAATATTCACTGTTTCTGAACTAATTGCCACAAGGGAGATGGCATTGGTATGGAAATCCTGGATTTCTGGGATTGAGTAAAAATTGGGTGTGCCCTGGATTTTCCTGGCCCATGAATTAAGTCAAGTGATTTAGAGAGTCATCTAGGGAATGTCCTTCTGCCCCTCAACCTTCAGTTATCTCTTTGGAAAACACTTTCAACCACACAGCTCCTGCAGACTCCACTCCTCAGAGCCCATCGGGGCAAAGTATATGTCGAGTTTGTGGAGCAAATAAAATTGGGTGACTGGTTATACATTAAACACCTTTTCCTTCTTTTCTTAAATTGATTCATCACTTTGCATTATGATGCTGCTTCCAAAATACCAAGCACAAAACTATGCTACTAATATATTCCATATACTGTGTGTGTTGTGAGCAAGCTGGTACTACTCTGGTGTATCATAAGGTCAGAGTAAACTCAGCACAGATTGTTTCACCTGGATGCATCTATTCACTTGAAACCAAGTGTAAGAACAGAGGCCACTGGGAACTCCCTGGTGACCGAGTGATTAAGACTCTGCACTCCCAATGCAGGGGATCTGGGTTTGATCTCTGGTCAGGGAACTAGATCCTGTATCCATGTTGCAACTAAGACCCTGAGCAGCCAAGGGGAAAAAAAAAACAAAAAGAACTGAGTATAACCAACTTACTCTATGACTACCACTCTTCCAATATTTATTTTAAAGTTTTGGTCAATTCAATGCCCAAATTTTATAAATAATAAAAATTGTATTATCTTCATTTTAACTGGAAGTCCAGCTTTATATTAATAATAAAGCACAGACTCAGAAAATAGAACACTAGTTGTGTTTTGTTCTTGTCATTTACTTGCTCCCATTCAGGCAGAAATTAAGCAAAGGAAATAATATGTGATTTATTCTTAAGCCTCTTTCTCATTTGATTACCCCTATTGTTAAGCTTTGTGCAAACAAATGAAATTATTGCACTAAACTATTGAATCCTTCAAAATAAGAGAAGACAATGTCTTTGAAATGCTCATATAAAGGCTACTTGAAGATATTCTCATTTATCTACCCATTTTTTTTACTCTTGTTTTAAAACCTTGCATGCTATATATCTTGGTTCTTTCAGCATCTTCATTCCTGAAATATTGTTGTGAATCAAGAAACTATCCATACACACAGAAAATCCTTTGAGATGATTATCAATGTAAAACTCCAAATCTATTAGAAAACTGTTGCCATGAAATCAATGTTTGAGCTTTGCAGAAGATCTCATTGCTTTGACTTCTGATTAAGCCCGAAGGAAAGCAAAATAAAGAAAGCAGTGAGCAAGACAAAACATCTGTTTAAAATGACACCGGGTATGGCAATTATCGATTATCTTAAATAAGATAAGAAAGACGTGCCCACTTCCTTCCACATTTCTCTAGGGGTGGACACTGGCCTCGCCCTGCCAAGCAGGTATCATAAGAGAAGTTTGTACTCCCTGTTCATATACAGCCCGGTGTGAGTTTTTAGCGTGCAGTCAGTGAGTTAGAGGGAAAGGGTAAAGAGAAGCTAATCAGGATGAAATGAGATTAAAGGCTGTCTAATTTTACAGCGACTGTGATCCATCAGCCACTGTGAAAGTGACAGTGGAAATGAATGATGGAGACAGACAGGTGGGGCTGTACATTTCACTGATTTATCCTCAAATGCACTGGGCCTTATTTTATTGAGTGAACATGACCGCATTTATCATTACTGTCATCTAAACCCACTTCCCTCCATTTAAAAAGGTCACTTTACTCACAGGGAGTAGGAGAGAGGCACTTTCAAATCAGATTTAAAATCTAATAACACGTGTTTATAAGGCCCTTTGTGAGAAGTCTCAACTTCATTAAACAAACTTAAAATGCTATAAGGAAAGAGAAAAACAGCCAGAAAACTGAAAAAGAAGAAAGCTCTGGTCATCTGAGGGGTTCATTCAGTCTCTAAATGTGAAGCAGTTTGTATCATTTTTGCTTTCTCACTCCAGACCCCTGCTATTCTAGTCTAGTTTGGGAAATTTCATAAACCATTTGCATTTAATACTTTTGATTAAGAAAGTAGGAAGCAGGTGATTGTATAAAATCAACTTGGAGAGGATATTAAGTCAGACTATTTACTCTGCAGAATGACTGATCAGCACACACTGAATAGGTGTTAGTCATTGTTACAAGTTGAATCCTTGCCACAATCTACTTACATACCTGTTAATTGTTTTCTCATAATTTTAAGGCCATAAAAATCTCAGTAACACAAACTCTTTTACCCTTTTCTGTACAGTGCAATGAAATGTCCTGGGATGTTATTCACAGAATTGGTCTTTGTGGATGTAAAAATGAAGAGTCAAACTCTCAAGAGAATTTTGTGTTACTTTTCACAGCAGGAACCACCATTAACCTAACTTTTGCTATGTGCCAGACATTGTGCAGGTTCTCTATATGTATATGTATATACAATTATATTTATATATATGTGTGTGTTTGTGCTCAGTCATGTCCGACTCTGCAGCCCCATGGATGTAGCCCACCAGACTCCTCTGTCCACAGGATTTTTCTGGCAAGATTACTGGAGTGGGTTGCCATTTCCTCCTCCGGGGATCTTCCCAATCCAGGGATTGAACCCACATCTCCTGCATTGACAAACAGATTCTTTATCACTAAGCCACCAGGGAAGCCAATATTTATATCTAATTACCTATATTATGTTTCTGAAAACATAACAGAACTTATGTTTTGTTATTACTGGCTCCTATTCAGGCAGAAATTACATGAAGGAAATAATACATATTATAATACATGATAAAATATAAGACATGATAAAATATATATTTTATTTGCCTATAGCTTTCATTTAATACAGCTAACTACAAGGGTAGCATTAGTGATTCACTTTATTTCTGTAAGAAATACTGAGGCCTTGAGAGGTTAAGTCACTTGTTGAAGGTCAGACTCAGCTAATGAATGGCAGAGATAGAATCCAAACACAGGGCTATCTGGATCCCAACCCACGCTCTCATCCATTTCACTCTACTGATTTTCAATAGGTATGTTCATCCAACCAGCAAGTAATTACCGAGTACCTGTGTGTTCAATGATGGTGTTCCTGAAAGTTCTGTATAATTTTTTGGTATTGAATCATATTTTAAATATTTATTCTTTTCGTATTTAAAAGGATCCTTAATTAAAGCAAGTTGACACTCCTTTATATTTTTTCCCTATAAATCCACATATTCAAAAAGTGGATTTTCTGAAAGTAAGATACATGTTTTTGATGGAGCCAGAAAAACACTGACTGAATCAGCCAGGCAAGGATGGGGAGAGTCTATTGGCAGAGGGTTTTTATCTTTTGAACAAAAAGGGCATATTTCAACCTTGCAAGCAGATTCAAAGTACCTTGGGCCCAGAGGCCTTTTTCCTGGCATATAAAATGTACAGGGGTCCTGCTGCCTTTATGAAGATCTTAATCTGCTAGAGATCCACATCTCTGTTTTCTCTCATATTTTATATCTAAGGAACATATGCCTCTTTGAACAGTAGGTACCTTTGCAACCACAGATTTGCACGAACATACAAACAAAAGACTGCATAGGGCTATGCCAAGTTTATAGGATGACTAAAGATGTGGTTATTGAATGTTTATTATTTCAAGTAACATTTATGAGTGCTTTGATTTCCTTTTGGCCTCAAATACATAAACTTGAAAAACCGTCAAATATGACATACTTTTTGGAAAAAGTAATTACTGCCCATGTTTTGTAAAAGTAGAGTCTTGTAAAAAAATAATGATCTGCAGGAAGAATAAGTTTTCCTCAAATCCCTCTCAACCTTTCAGTTCCCTCCTGCAGAGGCCAGCTCTGTGGTTTTCTCGGATTTTTTTCCAGAAAAGTTATATATATATATGGGTCATTTTCTTTAACACAATTGGCATAGCATTCTATGGGCATACTTTAGGTTTTTTTGCAGTCATGAATACATTCATTTATTCATTCCCCACCAATCAAAGATCTGTTTGGCTGCTACCCTATGCCAGGCAATGCTCTACTTGTTGGGGAGGTCATGACAAATAGTATCAAGGAATATTGTGGTCAGGGAAGGCATGTAACCAACATGGACACAAATAAACAGGCACTTCTATTTCAAAAGATAAGTGAGTTGAATAAAAGTGGGTTTCCCTGGTGGCTCAGATGGTAAATAATCCTCTGCAAATGCAGGAAACGAGAGTTCTATCCCTGGGTTGGGGAGATCCCTGGAGGAGGAAATGGCAACTGACTCCAGTATTCTTGCCTGGGAAATCCCACGGACAGAGGAGCCTGGCGGGCTACAGTCCATGGGGTCGCAAAAGACTCAGAGAGGACCTAGCGACTAAACAATGACGACAACAATGAAGAAAAATAAAGCGGGGCCCTCCTCTTCAGAGGAAGAGAGAGTGAGGAATTTTGACAGCGGTCAGGGAGGCTCTTTCTGAGCAGATGACTTTTGAGCAGAGACCTGACAGAATGAGCAAGGCAGCCACCTGGGGTGGATGCGGGTACAGATGCAGGAATAACAAATACCTGGGCCCTGAGGCACAGGTGTGGAGTAAAGCACGTACAGGAAGAAGACCGAGGACAGAGGATCTGAGATAAGGTCTGGGAGGGAGACCGAGATCTGTGCGATGGTGCAGCCTTGGTCAGAGGATAACCCTTGGATTGCCTACCATCCCATTCAAACGCCACACTGTGCTCCATCTGAGGGGTATCCTGGGATGTGTTCCATCCCCTTCTGATTCGCTCACTCAACGAATATTTACTAAACATTTATTATGTGCAGGCACTTCTCTGGTTGCTGATAATATAGCCACGAATGAAGCTGACAGTGCCTCTGCTCTCCGAAACTTCACTGACAGGAGCAGAAGAATCTGCACAAATACGCGATGGAATGCACAGGAACACAGCCAGGTGAGGATGGATAGTGTAAAGAGGAAAGCTAAAGGGATCAAGTGTTAGAACGTGAGTGCCTGGCCATGGCTCGACCTGGGGTCATCAGGGAAGGCCACCCTGGAGACTGTCACGGAAGGTGAATTTTGAAGGGTGGGAAGGGGTCATTGTGAGAAATCTAAGGGGAAGGCGTCCAGGCAGAGATTCTAGAGCATTAATGAGCTGGATGTGCCCGAGTAACCTTGAGAAAGCCTCCGTGTCTAAATACACTGAGGGTGAGGGCCAGCGAGGCATGGGAGAGGTCAGGGGCAGTCAGAGGCGGGGTAGGTGGGTCTTTACAAGCCAGATTAGTGGTGTTGATTTTATTTTTAGCATGATGGAAAGGCACTGGAGAGGTTTTAGCAGCAGCAGGATGGTATCTATGTTTTAAAAACATTGCCCTGACTCTTACGATGTTGTAAGAGTGAACGAGGAAAAAGAAGATGAGGCAGGATGCTCCTTCTGTGGGCCAGGTGAGAGAATATGGAGGCTGGATGAGAAGGGGGTGAGAGTGCTGGAGAGTAGGGGCGTGGTGAAGTTTGCTGCTATTATTACAAGCAGTTCTCTGCTGAGTGTCCATGTGGGTACCCAACACGCATACACAGGGTTTATCTGTAGGATTTATTCTTCAAGTGAAACTTCTGAGCCAAAGGATGGGTGTCTTACTTGTTGATGGATGTCATTGTATGGTACTCCTTTTAACATCTGTACCTTTTCCAATATGGTAGGTGAACAATTGCTGTCTAGTTAAAATTTAAATTTGCATTTGTTTAAATATGAAAGAGCATTTTCCATATATTTCAAATCCATTTGTATTTTATACATTTCTCTATTGGTTTTTGATTTCTTGATATCATAAGTTGCCTCTAAGTATGTGATTTCTGTTCCTAAAGTGTTCTATGAAATTATCTAAATTGGCAAAATAAATGATATTTTGGAAGTATGGCATTGCTAGAATATATATTTGTGCAATATTTACTCCTTGAAGCAAATTCACATAGCAGTTACATGCTGTTGGTAAAAAATATAACCCTGAAAGAAAGATGCCTCATTTTAATGACACTGAATGAGTATTTCTTGCCATTGGATTGTAGAATTTTTTTTTCTTACATTTTCTTCATTTTTATAGTAAGTATAATCAAGAAACATAAATCTTTTAAAATTTGCTAGTTTAATCCTACCATCCTGTCTTTCTGCAAAGATCTAGCAACTTAGCCAGTGCTTCTCTGGAGACAGAATCAGACACACAGTCAAACTCTTGCATTAAATGGAGCACATGCCTGATAAATACTATTGAATAAATAACACATGAAAAAGGCTGTTACTTTTTTCTATTGTATTTGGATTGTATTATCCTTGCTTTATTGTTTAGTCTCTAAGTTGTGTCTGAGTCTTTGCTACCCCATGGACTGCAGCTCACTAAGCTCCTCTGTCCATGAGATTTCCCAGGCAAGAATACCGGAGTGGGTTGCCATTTCCTTCTCCAGGGGATCTTCCTGATCCAGGGATCGAACCCATGTCTCCTGCATTGGCAGGTGGATTCTTTACCACTGAGCCCTGCAAACTACCGATATATGGACATGTTTTGTGCACTGGGGGATGATTTAATTATGGATGGTCTGTCTGGAAAATTAAATCCCGTAAGAAATTCCATGATCTGAATCCTGTGATGAGTTGGTGGAGGTTTTGAATTAATCCAAAGATGGCCAACACCTCCCTCACTCTCAATCTGTTCTGCACACACAGATTCGGGTTCCCATAGTCTCACTGGAGACAAACTTGTTTACATGAGTTCAAGACATATAAATCTGAAAATAAGGGCCCATGCATTAGACTTTGGAGACTATGCAAGAATCAAGAGTCTGTTTCTCTTGCATAATTCAAAAATATATCTGAGGGAGAGTTTTCCTGAGTGTTACTTTGTGACTCTCTCCTCAGTGCCACTGTTGTAAATGCACGAGTTTATCTTACACTTGCCGAGTCATGAAACAGTGTATTAGAGACATGGATGGACCTAGAGTCTGTTATACAGAATGAAGTCAGAAAGAAAAAAATAAATCATATATTAACACATATATGTGGAATCTAAAAAATGAAACAGATGAACTTATTTGCAAAACAGAAATAGAAACAGACGTGGAGAATGAAGACACAAAGAGGGGAAAGGGAAGGTGAGGGATTGGGAATTGGGAGACTGGGATTGACATATATACACCATTGATACTATATATAAAATAGATCACTAACGAGAACCTACTGTATAGGACAGGGAGCTCTACTCAGTGCTCTGTGGTGACTGATGGGGAGGAAATCCAAAAAAGAGGGAATATCTGTATCAGTTCAGTTCAGTTGCTCAGTCGTGTCTGACTCTTTGTGACCCCATGAATCGCAGCACACCAGGCCTCCCTGTCCATCACCATCTCCTGGAGTTCACTCAAACTCACGTCCATCGAGTCAGTGATGCCATCCAGCCATGTTATCCTCTGTCGTCCCCTTCTCCTCCTGCCCCCAATCTCCCCCAGCATCAGAGTCTTTTCGAATATCAGTATACATATAGCCAATTCACTTCACTGTGCAGTAGAAACTAACACAACACTGTAAAGCAACTATACTCCAATAAAAATTAATACAAAAGAATAAAATAATAAAAAAAAGTCTTTTGTGTGTCACTCAATCTGTGAGCTCCTTGAGGCTAGACTGGGTCATCTCTATAGCTTTATGGCCACCCTAGCCCAGTACATCGGATAATACAGCCTCAAGCATTGCTAGAGCTTTTATGCCTGTTGCAGAAATTAGAAATGTTAGTGAATCAATAAATGTTAGTAGCACAAAAGTATGCATATTATGAGAGAATGTGGCAATTACTTCTTTGGCAGGTGTAAAAAATGTATGAATGCCGGAAGATGTGAAGGAGGAAGGAAGTGAAAGAATTAAAAGGAAGAAAAGGAGAAAGATACATGCGTTAGATCAGGATTTTACGTTGTCTAGGGGGATGTCGTCCTACGCCCAATACACATGTTAAACAAAGGAAGTTTGTAAGTTCTTCAAAGACTGTGACATATTTCTTTAGGAACTATCATAAGCCTAATTGTGCCAAGGTCAAAGGTTTTTCAATAAATCTTTGTTGATTTACAGTTTTAGTTCTGAGTGCTAAAATGGAGGGAAGTGCTAATAACCAGTGAGACTGAGAAGTCTCAAAAAATTAGGCTTCTCTTAGCTATTCAACCAAAATTTACTTTTCAAATTATGACTCTAACATTACAATATTAACTACTGTATTTTGAATAGTTCTTGATAGGTTAGTTAGAACTTAGAATAGTTTTAATTTCACTTTTGGAAAGTAAAACATCTTTGGGAATGAACTCTGTGTGCATTTGTGCAGTCACTCACTTGTGCTGGACTCTTCGCAAGCTCAGGGACTGTATCCTGACAGGCTCCTCTATCCATGGGATTTCCCAGGCAAGAATACTGGAGTGGGTTCCCATTTCCTCCTCCAGGGGATCTTCCTGACCCAGGGATTGAACCCGAGTCTCCTATGTCTTCCTCATTGGTGGCTCTTTACCATTAAGCCACCTCTGAAGACCTGGGAATGAGCACTGCAATATCTTCAAAATATTAGTTTTTTCCCCTTGCATTTCTAAAGCATGTTTTCAGAGGCATGCTAATGAAACGTGCTAGTGCTTTGATGTCTCCCTTTCCTAAGTGTCAATAAGTGGCTTCCTGATTTTGTCTTTCTGGAGGACTGAGAAATTGCACTTTTCATTGGTCTACACTCAAAAAGACTCATTAAAAATATAGTCAACTCTATAAATGAGTTAAAGCCATAGAGCAGCTTATATTATTTAAGCTTGTGCAAATACTTGATGAAGGTCAAAGGAGCCAGGGCTATTTATACTGTAGATGATATGGTAACAGGACAGCAAAAATGATTGTGCAACAGCTTAAACTCTCTTAGGTGATGGCTCTATTGTTGTCCCAAGTTATTAATGGCAAGAGGAAGGAAATGGATAGGGTACATATGATGAGAACTTGTAAGGAAGTATTTTCTGATGTGGATCACACACACTCATTATTGGAAAGTGAACTCTGGTAGTTCACTATAAAACTTAGGAGATAGCAGCTCATTCATTCACTTATTTCATTCAAAAATATGTATTGAGGAATTAGTTATTGTGCTATGTTCTGGGATGCCATTCCTGTATTTCAGAGCTCACAGTGCAGAGAAAAAGAGAATGTGTAAATAAAGAAGCAAGACACACGTGTTCTAGGAGAAAAGAGCAATGGAAGAAGTGGGATGGGAATAACTATAACCTCAGGGAGAAAGTGAGACTTCAGATAAATCATAAAACCAAGACTGTTGGGGTAAATTATTTCCTTCCCTTTCTGTGCAAAGCAGCACTTTGTAGGTCAGTGTCTGGCAGACAGTTGTTGTTAGATAAATGACAGCTTTGTGTTTAAAAAATTAAAAGACCTATCTCAGGCCATTGATGCAAGAGTTTCTAAAAGTGGTTCCTAAGCTGGGTCCTGGTGGTGGTATGATTTTGTGCACATACATACATTTTGCCTATGTATACACAATGACACAGAAGACTATTAGTGAGCAGGGATTTTTTTAAACAGAGTGCTTGTGGAACCACTGGGCATCTTCCATCCACAGAAGAACAGAATTCTCCCATCTGGCTCCCCAAAGACAAAGCAAAGGCTGGTGGAAATACTTGGGCCAGTTGTTGCTGTGTCTCCTAGGGATTTCTAGGGACAAGGAGAAGTCTGAAGATACAAAGCTGGCAGAAGCCGTCAGTGCTTGGAGTGTTGAGGAAGAGAGTTGGGGCAGGAGTAGCCTGTATTTCTGGATTTGGTGGGGAAAATAGCACCCAGTACCTCCCTGTGGGCTGAGCTGTGGGCCTGCTTGGCTAGAACTGCCATGAAAGGTTTCCCAACCAAGAAGATTAATTGCTAATGCAAGGTGACCCTAACAGAAGCCATGCGGTGGACAGAGGGATGCCTTCAACAGGTTCACAACTGGGAATTCCCTGCAGGTCCACTGGTTAAGACTCTGCACCTCCAACAGAGCAGGGCGGGTTCCATCCCCGGTCAGGGAAATAAGATCCTGCATGCTGCATGGCATTACCGCCAGAAAGCAATAATGGTCGTAAGAGAAGAAAAATAAAAGTTTTTTAAATTAAAAAAATTTAAAAATAAGAAAGAGGTGTACAACAGTGTCTATAAAGATAGCTCCTGAGAAAACAAAGTCAGCTTTGCAGCATTTACCTCTTGAAGGTCAGGTTCTAAAAACACCAGGCAAATAACAGCTTTCCTCTGTCTTCCTCCCCTTCTGCTCTATCTCTGGTTGAACCAGACTACTTTCATGGTTGATTTCCATCCAAGGGTGAGTCAGTCTTTCTCATCTTCATGTCAACCTCAGTGTGCAGGAAAGATTTAACACAGCAGGCCTGAAAAGGCTATCATTGGAAAAGTCTGGCCTTTCCTAGAAAGGCTGGACTTTGGCTAATGTTAGGGAACTTAGATTTCAAGAGCAGTTCACTACCTTAGCTAACTAAGAGTGGCTGTCTGTGCCCAAATTTTACAAACAATGAGACTTATGCTGTTTTTCTTCTGGGAGTATGGAATTTTGGTATGTGCTAGGCATATGTCTACCTGACCAGTTCAGTTCAGTTCAGTCGCTCAGTCGTGTCCGACTCTTTGCGACCCCATGAATCGCAGTACTCCAGGCCTCCCTGTTAGTCAAGGCTATGGTTTTTCCTGTGGTCATGTATGGATGTGAGAGTTGGACTGTGAAGAAGGCTGAGCGCAGAAGAATTGATGCTTTTGAACTGTGGTGTTGGAGAAGACTCTTGAGAGTCCCTTGGACTGCAAGGAGATCCAACCAGTCCATTCTGAAGGAGATCAACCCTGGGATTTCTTTGGAAGGAACGATGCTAAAGCTGAAACTCCAGTACTTTGGCCACCTTATGCGAAGAGTTGACTCATTGGAAAAGACCCTGATGCTGGGAGGGATTGGGGGCAGGAGGAGAAGGGGACGACCGAGGATGAGATGGCTGGATGGCATCATGGACTCAATGGACATGAGTCTGAGTAAACTCCAGGAGTTGGTGATGGACAGGGAGGCCTGGCGTGCTGCGATTCATGGGGTCGCAAAGCGTCCGACACAACTGAGCAACTGAACTGAACTGAACTGAAAATGATTCCAACCAAGAGAGACTGACGATGTTGGTGAGGATACGGAGAAATTGGAACCCTCATGCATTACAGGTAGGGGTACAAAATGGTGCCACCACTTTGGAAGGTACTTCCTCAAAATCCCTCAAGACGTTAAAGTCACCATATGACCCAGCAATCCTATCCTACATATATAATCCAAGAGAAATGAAACACATGTCCTTGTATGTGCATTATATGTAGTAGCCTAAACCTGGAAATAACCCAAATGTCCATTGGCAGGTAAACTGATGCGCAATATGTGGTCAGTCCACATAATAGAATATTATTAAGCGGTAAAATAGAGCAAAGTGTCGACACAGGCTCTGACTTGGATAAATCTTAAAGATACTATGACAGGAAGTAAAGGAAAACAAATCCAAAGATGGTAGATTTTGTGATTCCAGTTAGGTGAAGTGTCCAGAAAGGGCAAAGTCTTAGAGACAGCAGATCAAGGATTGCCCGGGCTGGGGATAGGACTGAGGGCTGACCACACATGGACTTGTTGAGAGAATTTGTCGGGGGAGGATGAAAATGTCCAAAACTGGATTATGGTCATGGTTGCTTAATCTAATAAATCGACTAATGATTATTGTATTGTACCCTTACAATGGATAACTGTTGTGTAAGGTAGCTTATACGGCAGTAAGGCTGTCTAAAATAAAAGGGAAGAAGAGAGGAAAGGAGAGAGGAGGAAGGTGGAGGAAAAGGAACAAGGCTCTCCCATCCTCTGGGTGTGTGACTTCAAGCTAGTTGTACACTTTTTAAACCTCATCCTACCATATTCTTAACTTTAACATGGAAATGTTACAAGTTAGTTGCTCAGTCGAGTCCGACTCTTTGCTACCCCGTGAACTGTAGCCCACCAGGCTCCTCTGTCCATGGAATTCTCCACACAAGAATACTGGAGTGGGTTGCCATTCCCTTCTCCAGGGAATCTTTCTGACCCAGGGATCAAACCTGTGTCTCTTAAGTCTCCAGCATTGGCAAGCAAGTTCTTTACCAGTAGTACCACCTGGGAAGCCCCTTAACATGGAAATAAGAACCCATAGCCTGTGAGGTTCTTGTCAGGATTGGCTCATTAAATGCTAGAATCTTTTAAGAAAAATTCTCCTCTTTCCCCAGTCGGATCTCTCGTCACCTTCTACAAACATAGATTCTCATAAAAAACGACCTGCTTTGTGATGGAAATAAACAGCAGGGCTAGTCTGATGCTTTATAAGCATTCCTCCCATGTATCACTTGGCTGTGGAAAATAAGATGATGTTTCAATGAAATCTTAGCACATTTATTTCATGCTCTCTAAAGAAGCAAAACACGAGATTTGGAAACTTTTTATTATTAGAGCTATTGATTCCAATTATCCATTGTATTCCTCTGAGTGTAGAAGCCCAGAATAGTCCCTTGAAACCAGCCGTCTGAGGAACTGATTGAAGATTTGCCAAGAATCTGAACAACGTTCCCGTCCTCAGATTTCTGGAGGGGAGTGGGTGGCAAGGCAGAGGCTGTGTGTCTCAGTCTGTTCCAAGTCTGTGGAAACGCCTTACGCTTCTTTCTTCGAAAGAGCTTTCCCAATAACTCACGCTGTCACTGAAAAGACAGTGAAGGGGTCCAGGCAGTGGGGTCATTGAAGTCCTGCTTGGCAGCTTTACAGCTTGGGAAACTGTTCTTTCATTCCACTTGGGATTGATCATATACTAAGCAACTGATCTGGGGGCTAGAAAAAAATTATGATACCACATGCACAGGCTCCAAGCCTTTCATTTCAATTACCTTTCCAGGGATTAAAAATAGGGGAAAGGGGCTGCTCTCCCTCCCGTCTTCCGTTCCATGTGCATCTCGCCCCATCCCCTCCAGCATCCTGAGGATCAGGCGAGGCAGTCGTGAACTCACACGAGCAGACCTCCTGTTGGGCTCCAAAAACAAGGCTAGTTATTGAGGTAACTCTCGCCCTGTGTCATGGTAACCCTGACATCAGTAAGTGATCTCATGGCAGCTTGCTGAGGGTGGAATGAGATCAAAGGAAGCTAGTTGGCCTTTAAAATCACCTGGGCTGCGGTAGACTCTTAAGATTTATTGCCTCCACTCTGAACCTTTGACTGGGCAGCTAGAATGTCTGCTGGGCAGCACCCATCTGCGTGTCTCCCTTCTATCTGTTTTGACTCCCCAAGTCTCTTTCCCTCCCCTCCTCCCCCTCTCTTCCTCCCCTCCCTCCTCCCCTTTCTTCCCCCCTCCTCCGCTCTTTCCTCTTCCCTCCTCCTCCCCCTCCTTCTTTCCTCTTCTTTCTCTCTCTCTCTCTTTTCCACACTCTTGGTCAAATTCTTATCATCCAAGAATTTTCCTTGTAGTACACAGAACCAGTCACCTTTTCCAAGACAGGAGTCTGTCTTTCATTTCCTCCTAAAGTACCCTTGGGCCAGGAATTGTCTAGAGGAGCCGTCTAGGAAGCAGGCAGGCAGCATCTTGCCCCTGTGGAGGCACTGGCCCAGCAGCCTGGGTCTACACCATCCCAGGGAGCGCGGTTCCTGGGAAGTGTTCTATGGAAACAAGATATGCTCACCATCTATTTGACTTGCTAGTTTTTCCCCCCAAAGACATTTTAACTCTTTGCAACCCCATGGACTATAGCCCGTGAGGCTCCTCTGTCCATGGGATTCTCCAGGCAAGAATACTGGAGTGGGTCGCCATGCCCTCCTCCAGGGGATCTTCCCCACCTGGGATTGAACCCAGGTCTCCTGCTTTGCAGGTGGACTCTTAACCGTCTGAGCCACCAGGGAAGCCCTGTGTTTAAGTGTAGAAACATTTTATTTAGTTCTTCAGAAAGTTCATTTGGATTTCTATTACCTCTTACAGAACAGCCTGAACAAATTTGGGGGCCAACCCAATAACCGGAATTTAAATAACACTGGTGGATTTTCATTGAAGAAAATACTTTCTGAGGAGGACATTCTTAAGTCAGTTTAAGACCTTAATCAATATTCTGTATTGTAAAGCTACACTATTTCCAATTTTTCCCATTTTGGCAATTTTTATTCTGCCAAAATTATTTTTATTGGAGTGATTTCTGCATAAAATTTATAACTAAGATTTTTTTATTGGTTGGTTTTTATATTGTGAAAGTTGCCATTATGAATTTTGTTATAGAACTATTATTCCAATATGACAGATTTTCCCTGTGATCTAATTTTTTACTATGTGAAATTTTTAAGCCATGATTGGCTTATTTTCATGTTAGTTATTGCTACTGGTAATATTCACCATAAAATTGCTTTTTAAGTTGCTGGTTTCATTTATTTTTTTGCTTTATAATTAATGAGTCTCTTAGCTGTGATTAGTCTGTGATGGCCTCTTCCACAGACTTTGCAGTCACTTTGTGTGCTCCATACTAGACAGCCACCCTTGAATACGCAAGAAAAAAAGGCATCAAAAAGGGTTGATGTGACTGGTTTTGCCAGTTTTCTTTTCAGAAGTTGACATTTTCTGATCATTTCTCCAGTTCCTTCAGTTCATTTCTTTTCAACTGGAGGATAAATGTTTTACAATGTTGCGTTGGTTTCTGCCTCATGTCAACATGAATTGGCCATAGGTGTGTATATATGTCCCTCCCTCTTGAACTTCCTTCCCACCTCCCACCCTATCCCACCCCCTAGGTTACTTGCATCTCCCTCCTCACGTCTAAGGCTTCCCTGGTGGCTCAGTGGTAAAGAATCTGCCTGCTGATGCAGGAGACACGTGTTTGATCCCTGGGTCAGGAAGATTCCCTGGAGGAGGAAATGGTGACCCAGTCCAGTATCCTTGCCTGGGAAATCCTGTGGATGGAGGAGCCTGGTGAGCTACGGTCCATAGGGTAGCAAACAGTCTCACCTCCAAAATTACCACAGTTTATCCTTTGTGTAACTCTTATTTGCAGTGTGGTCATTTCAGGACCTCAGGAGCATTCTGCCAAACCAAGAGCTCTGTCCAGAACTGAACTGCACCCGCCTCTGTGGGGGTCCTTCCTGCCTTTACTATTCCCTGCCCCCTGCCACCTGCTTTCTGCCCTGTTTGTGCCAGGGTTATGATACTACTTCAATAGCTGTTGGACTCTCTTTTAAGTACCAACCTCAGCATTTACCTGTGTCCACTGAAATAAAATAGTCTCTGCCCTGTCCTGTGAAGTAATTGGCTTATTGGTCTGTGATGAAAGGTAGGATAGTATTAATAGCTGTTTTCATTAAGTACTTCTCTTGTGCCAGGCATTATGCTAAGCTCTTTCTATGTGTGATCTCATTTAAGACTCACATAATGTTTAGATGCTATTCAGGTTCCTATTTTATGTTGGAGAAAGCCAGTACTCAGAAAAAAAGGTGATTTGCTGAAGATCGTTTGACCGTACCTTAAGTGTTAGTCATTCAGTCATGTCCAACTCTTTGCGACCCCATGGACTGTAACCCATCAGGCGCCTCTGTCCATGGGATTTCCCAGGCAAGAATACTGGAGTGGGTTGCCATTCCCTTCTCCAGGGGATCTTTCCGACCCAGGGATTGAACCCAGGCTCTTGCATTGCAGGCAGATTCTTTACTGTGTGAGCCACCAGAGCTGGGAGTCACATGCAGGTTCATCTGCCATGACACCTTTTGCTCTTACCCTGCTTGCTACTGTCCACCTGCTGGCCTGAGGGGAGGTTTCTGGGACCCTGGAGTGGGTAGCACATCCCTTCTCTGTAAGTTACATTCTCTCGCCCCCAGATTGTCAGCATCATCTGGCCCTCTAACTTCCCTGTACCATTGGCTGGGTCTCCCCATCATTGCCATGGCTCAGAAATAAAGAGCCACGTCCAGCCCACTGTGGCTAATGGGCCCGGTTCTCACATCCTGAGCCCAAGTGGGAGGAGAAGAAGGACTACAGGGAAACACCAGACAATCGGACAGCCTGTTGTAGCTGCCTCGCTGAAGTCTAGATGTTCCCTGCTGCTAGTGGAGGACTCATGGGAAGAGGGGGCAGCGTGCCCTGCTGCATCTGAAATAGCTTTCAAAAGAGGAAGAGATGAAGGGTCGTGAAGAAAATGACACCCTAGCAACAAAAAAAAGCAGATTCCTTGTTTGGGGGAAAATGCCAGAGTCATCAAGTGTGTACTCATGCCAGGGGAAGGGAAGGCAGTGAGAAACTCAGGGTGGGTGCTTATGATGTCAGAATTCCTGATTGTCTCTTTAAAAGCAAGTCCCAGCCTGGGGGAGCTGGGAACCAGATGTCACAATTCAGAATCTTGGTATTTGAGGAAATACCACAAGGTTCTGAAGGCTCTGGCTCTGAGGGAAGGAAGGAGCTGGAGATTTTGTTTGTCCCAAGGTTTTGGAAGGATGCGTGTGTTTCATCCAGGATGTTCAGTGAAGCCTAGGTTATTTCTTCTTCCTGTAGAAATCCAAACTTCGGGGAACGTACTATGCTGGAACAGAGGCCGGTTTCTGATGCAAACCTGTTTCCTTGTTTGTGAGTTAGGAACATTTTACTGTGTAATGATTGTTGTGAAGAATTATCATCCTCTCTTCTGGTGGAGACCCTGTACAGAATTGTCTTCGATCTCCTCCTGATATTGTTGTGTGTGGCAAGTGGTATTTTTCCTTCTTCTTCTTATAGGAAAGGAAATTGAGGCAAGGTTGTGGGGGGGTACTATTTAATTTGTTGAGATCACACTCTCATGCCTCCACTGCACTGAGCCTAAATTCCTAAATCTACATAGGTATTTTAGTGACCTCCCTCTATAGTCCCTATCCTGAATCTATTGGGTGTCTCTTAATACAGTGAAGATTTGGCTTATATATATGTACATATGTTGGGCTTCTCTGGTGGCTCAACTGGTAAAGAATCCACCTGCAGTGTGGGAGACCTGAGTTTGATCCCTGGGTTGGGAAGATACCCTGGAGAAGGGAAAGGCTACCCACTCCAGTATTCTCGCCTGGAGAATTCCATAGACTGAACAGTTCGTGGGGTCGCAAAGAGTCTGACACGACTGAGCAACTAACACTTTCACTTTCACATACTTACAGATCGGAAGCTCTTCTGTAGAACTGGTGAGTGCCCTAAAAGCAGCACTATCACTTCATTTCAGATAAGGGCAAATCTCTCTCTCTCTCCTTGTCTCTCACTATGTCACAGTCTTTAAAGAGTTTGTGTTAAGTCAGCAAAATGGGGACTTCCCTGGTGGTCCAGTGGTTAAAACTTTGCCCTCCAATGCAGGGGGTGCAGGTTCGATCCCTGCTCAGGGAGCTATGATCCCACATGCCTCATGACCAATGTAAAACAGAAACAGTATTGTAATAAATTCAATAAACACTTTAAAAATGGTCCACGTTAAAAAAAAGAATCATTTTAAATCAGCAAAGTGATGGCATAGAGCAATATTGTCATGCTTTACTTAAAAAAAAGAAAGTACTGTAATTGTAATCATTTCTCATATAGAAGGCCACAAAAGGGGAAAGGATGATGAAAGAACCAGGGCGAGGAAAAGGTCAGCTTCAAGGGAGCAGAGGAAGCCAGAGGCTGCAAGGAGGGGACGTGAAGGATCAAGTGGCATGGAAGGGGTGGGAAGATTGGGACCACGTGGTTCAAGACTGTGGCCGAAGGAAAGAGCAGGGGTCTGGGGCGAGTTAATGGGAATTAGAAAGCACCCCTCCCCAGCAGTTAGGAAACGCTGACTCATGGATCTCAGGCTCTAACACAAGAGCTTCTGAACCCACCTCCCTGACTTCAGGTAGGCTGGCGTGCTGCAATGCTCTGAGTCATAGGACACCCCCTCTGAAAGCGACCTCAGCAATCGTGGAAACCATCCAGAACAACTCCCCTGGTTTACCGAGATGAGTAAACCCAAGCCAGAGAGAGACAGGCACAACTCTGCGCATGCTCACACAGTACAACAGACCCGGGACTCCAGCCCTGGGACTCCAGCCCTGAGGTCCTGGCGCCACGGCCAGGTACTATATCTCCTCTTTGACATTTTTGCGTCTGCACCTACATCCCTAAATCCTTGCTACTCAAAGTGGGTCCATGGAAGAGCAACATCCGCATCACCTAGGAGCTGCGTAGACCCCTGGGACCTCAGCCCCAAGCTCACCCACTGAAGCAGAATCTGTGGTTTAAGGCAGATGCAGGTGATTCACACGAAAGTGCAATAGCCTTGCCCCCTAAAGCCTTCCACTGCCCACCCTGAGACCAGTGCCTGGTCCCATGCCCATCTCTCCAGCAGGCAGCGTTTGCTTCCTCTCCTGATAAGCTCTCCAAGCCATCAAATTTTCAGGAGTTTGGCTCACTCAGCTTCACTGACCTTGAGCGTTCAATGTGATCACCCCGCTCTGTAGCCTTTCTGAGTGGGTGGCTTCACATTCTTTAATATTACTTGTTAATAACAACTAGTACACCCATGGCTGATTCATGTGAATGTATGGCAAAACCACCACAATATTGTAAAGTAATTAACCTCCAATTAAAATTTTTTTTAAAGTAAAAAAAAAAATTACTTGTTAATAACAACTATATCAATGGCTCAGAAGGTCAAGAATCTGCGTGCAATGCAGGAGACCTAGGTTCGATCCTTGGGTCAGAAAGATCCCCTGGAGGAGGAAATGGCAACCCACTCCAGTGTTCTTGCCTGGAGAATCCCAGGGGCAGAGGAGCCTGGCAGGCTACAGTCTATAGGGTCACAAAAATTCGGACACACTGAGCAACTAACACACATATCAATAAATACTTTTCTTTGGACAGTGCTTTGCAGAGTTCAAAGTTCCTCTATGTTTTTATCATCAGTAAACCACTATGAGCCCTGGCTCTGTCACTAAGTTGACTGAGCCCCTAACCCAGCTGTTCCACTTGATGTATAGCCCTGAAAAGTGTTTTAACTTCTCTGGGCCTTGATTTTGATCCATATAAAATAGATACACTAAGTGCAAAGTTCCATTCTAGTGTTGTTATTCCATGGTTCTTAAACCCTTTTCCTCCTTTGCTTGACCATGAAAATCTGGAGACCTAGTTGCTTTAGAAGGTTATGAAGCTTATTCAATGACTTAAACAGAAGGAGCTGACATATTCATTCTGTTAATAATTTTGGAATGCAAAGCTACACGCACACCCATGTAAATCCAGCAAGTAAACTGTAGTTGCTGCGAAGTGAGATATTTATGTGACTCACTAGAATATTACTATCATTATTACTTTAACTGGTATGCTTGGGGGAGGATAAAGCAAGATGATGAAACAGTAGCTCTTGAGAGTGAAGGAATGAGTCAGCCAGTCACTAGGTTTTAGAGGGAAGTCAAAGCTAAGGCTAGAAGAGGAAATGGCAACCCACTCCAGTATTTTTCCCCAGAGAAGCCTGTGGACGGAGGAGCCTGGTGGGCTGCTGTCCATGGGATTGCACAGAGTCGGACATGACTGAAGCAACTTAGCATGCATGCATGCATTGGAGAAGGAAATGGTGACCCACTCCAGTGTTCTTGCCTGGAGAACCCAGTGACAGAGGAGCCTGGTGGGCTGCCATCTATGGGGTTGCACAGAGTCGGACATGAGTGAAGCGACTTAGCAGCAGCCGCAGCAAAGCTAAGGCACTTCTCCAGGCAGGGCCTTTTGGGCAGAATGGGCTCTGGAGCAGGGATCTGGCCGCACCAGTGTGTGTGCTGGGTGAGAGGAGGAGGGGGGTAAGAACAGCCTTTCAGGGGAGAGAGCCCCCCAGAGGAGGGGGTTATCAGAAGAGTGGGCAGGCTCTTTGTGCTGGGGAGTGGGAGGCATTTTCTTATTACAAGTATAGAACAGCATGAAAGGCAGTGAGGAATAAAAGGAAACAAAGGCCCTGGGAGAAGAGAGGAAATGGATGGGTGAGGAGGCGGGGCAGGGGCTTAGCTAGCAAGAGACCCAGAGGCCAAACAGGTGCAGGTCCCGGAAGGATTACCCGCCACGCTGAGCAGCGGAGATGATTTAGGGAACAAGTGCTGTGGTCAGAAAAGCAAGAGGTCTGCCTTGAAGTTTTCTTGGGAGGAGCTTTTTTATTTTTCCTTTAAACAACCCAGGGAGTCATCCCGCATGTTGCTTAGTAACATCTGCACGTTTTGTGGCTGTTGAGTCTAAACTTAGTGTGAAAGTCGCTCAGTCATGTCCGAGTCTTTATGACCCCATGGACTGTAGCCCGCCAGGCTCCTCTGTCCATGGGGATTCTCCAGGCCAGGATACTGGAGTGGGTAGCCATTTCCTTCTCCAGGGGATCTTCCCAACTCAGGGATTGAACCCAGGTCTCCCGCATTGCAGGAGGATTCTTTACCATCTGAGCCACCAGGGAAGCTCTAAACGTAGGGATCCAACTTAACTGAGGGCCGCTTGTTGGGCAGCCCCTTTTTTAGTGTCTATGCTTATCCCTCACCTGCCAGATGCCTGGGTGTCATTTATGCTCTCCCATGGACTTTCCTGGTGGCTCAGATAGTAAAGGATCCGCCTGCTATGCTGGATACCCAGGTTTGATCCCTGGGTTGGGAAGATCCCCTGGAAAAGGGAATGGCTACCCATTCCAGTATTCTGGCCTGGAAAATTCCATGGACAGAGGAGCCTGTTGGGCTACAGTCCATGGGGTCGCAGAGTCAACAGGACACTTTCACTTTTTTTATACCCTGGGAAAGTTGAACTTCGTTGACATGTTACCTTGGCAGGGGTAGGGGTGGGAAGGTCAATGAAACTATGTCACAGTCATCACCCTCTGAAATTTTGATATCACCCACCAACTCACTGTTGTTTTCCAAGGGAAATTTCTTCCTCCTTCTTTGGAATTTAAGACTGCAATGTAGGGATTTTTACAGCTGGTTTGAGGAGGGGGAGTAATATCTCTCTTCCTTCCTGTGTTCTCGAAAACTCAAATCTAAGTTGTGAGAGATAGATCAACTGTTGTGTTTCTTGTTGATGAGTTCTGAGGCTAAGATTTGTTACCTAAGAATATGAGTAGACTCCTGGCTGCTCTGTAGTCCAGATTTGTGATGGACATTAGCACTCAGTGGCTGCAAGTCATGTGAAAGAGGGCAGAGAAGGCTTGCGATGGTTCTGTCCAGAAGAACAGTGGAGTCCTCCAGTGAGAGCTCTTCCTGCCACTATGATAGGAGATAAGGAGAAAATCCTTAACATTTTTCATGTATCCGAATTTATCTTCCAAGGCTCCTGTAGCAAAAAAAAATTAGCTTACGTAAGTGATCAAAAGTGAAGACCATTTATTTGGACACCGTAGATTAACACTTTTTAAGAGAAAACAGAAACCTGAGTGGATGAATGCCACATTACATGCCATCAGAATCTGGAGTGTGTGCTCGACAACATCTCTTTACTTTCCTTTAAGGGTGGGAACTTGAAGTCCAAGGGTCCTTGAGTGAGTGAATGGATTGGGTTACTCCTTGCACTCTATAGAAATCAATAGGACAGAAATAGGCTAAAATCTCCTGTGGCCTTCACGAAGCTAAATGTCATACACCTGGACGATAGCAAGTTCGGTAGAGCTGTACTGGCCCTCTGTTCTCTGATCACTGCTTTGCAGGGTACTAAGAGTAATGTGAGAATGCCTGTCTGTGGTTGTTCAGCTGTCCTCAGCGTCTTCACCTTGCGTGGGAGTGGGCTTAAGGGCTTGCTCACCTGTGGTCTATGCAAGCCCTCATCCAGTTATGGGTGCTGCCACCAGGGATATCTCTTTACTTTCCTTTAAGGGTGGGAACTTGAAGTCCAAGGGTCCTTGAGTGAGTGAATGGATTGGGTTACTCCTTGCACTCTATAGAAATCAATAGGACAGAAATAGGCTAAAATCTCCTGTGGCCTTCACGAAGCTAAATGTCATACACCTGGACGATAGCAAGTTCGGTAGAGCTGTACTGGCCCTCTGTTCTCTGATCACTGCTTTGCAGGGTACTAAGAGTAATGTGAGAATGCCTGTCTGTGGTTGTTCAGCTGTCCTCAGCGTCTTCACCTTGCGTGGGAGTGGGCTTAAGGGCTTGCTCACCTGTGGTCTATGCAAGCCCTCATCCAGTTATGGGTGCTGCCACCAGGGAAGCAAGTGATGGTCTCTTCTGCCCCATTATAATCTCTGTGGCAGACCAGTGGTCGGGTGTTTCATTTCCCTGCGTGCCTTTCACCTGTGCCTTAAGATTTAGCTGGAGACGCCTTCCGCATCGCCTCTGCTGCCCTGCAGAAAAGAAAGACACATCTTCTGTTAGATGCAGATGAGAAGGTTTTGCTGTCGTATATGATACTTATCGCACAAATGCCAACAGAAAAGTCAAGTTCTAAGAGAAGAACTCAGAAATGAAAGTGGTTGAGAACAGGTCGTGTGTGTGACTGTGGCTGGGGTTGAGAAGAAGCTGTTTGTTGTTGGACAGACTTCTGCTGGGTGACGACAGAGAGATGACTGCATTTTTCTCTCCACAGGCACAGGATGCTTCAAACATTTATGTGACTATTTTTTTCTTGTGATGACATACCCCAGACACTTAATGAAAAATATTCCTGGCTGCCTGTTTAGTTAGAAAATGCATCATTATCAGTTCATCTATTTTAAGCACAGCACTGTCTTAAGTACTATGGAAGAATCAAAAGAAGTCTAGCTGAAAACTCTGAAAAGTGAAAGTGAAGTCGCTCAGTCGTGACCAACTCTGTGCGATCTCATGGACTGTCGCCCACCAGGCCCCTCTGTCCATGGGGATTCTCCAGACAGGAATACTGGCGTGGGTTGCCATGCCCTCCTCCAAGGGATCTTCCCAACCCAGGGATTGAACCCGGCCTCCCACATTGTAGACAGATGCTTTACCGTCTGAGCCACCAGGGAAGTTCACTGAAAACAATGAAAGGCTTTTTTTTTTTTTTTTAATGCATTTTGTTTCACAATTCTGGAGACTAGTCGTCCCAGATCAAGGTGTTGGCAGGTTTGATTTCTCCTGCGGCATCTCTCCTGGGTGAGACGTCTTTTTTAAACAAACAAACAAAAAGAAGGTCATCAAGGGCAGGTGGTCATAGTGCAGGGTCTACAGTCGTGGCGCTGTGGGCCGCTTGAGGCAGAGACTCTGTGTGGTGGGGGCCATCCTGTGCAGCCGCGACCTCCCCTCTCCCCACCAGATGCGTACCCAACCCCCGCCCCAGCCGCGACAAGAGAAGTGTCTCTTGACCGTGCCCACTGTCTCCTGGGTGGTAGAATCACCCTGGACTGAGAAATTAAATTTGTGAGACTCAAGGGAACCAGGAACCAAGAGAAGTTCATGGGCGGAGGGGATTGTCGGGAGAAAGCAGATCCGAGCTGGCTCTCCAAAGACGAGGGGATGAGAGTTGCCCCAGCCAACGTTCCTAGGGGCGGAGCTGGGCAGAGAACAGGAGAAAGGGGACACTTTTAGAAAGCAGGGACTGGAAAGGGCGGTCTAGGCACCCAAGCAACGTTTCTCCACTAGCACAGGTGGTAGGTAAGAGTAGGGGCGGCAGCTCGCGGATCTGGCTGGTGTGTGAGGCGGGCCACAGCCCCTTGGTGCAGGTTCCAACAGGCAAGAAGAGAGCCAGGCAAGGATGCGAATGACTCATGGTCCAACAGCACACACTGCAGGCCAAGCGCTGCTTTTGTGTCAAGGATGTTCACCTCATCCTCTCAGCCCCTCGGGGAGGCAGGTGCTGTTGTTATTCCTGGTTTACAGCCAGAGAAACTGAGGCATGGAAAGGATGAGTCACCTCCAAAAGTCTCAACCAGTACACAGCAGAGCCCTGGACTTACCCTGCTGTCCGGATGCTAAGCCTAAGCTCAGGGCAGAGGTTAGTCCAGGCGGTTTCCCAGGTTCCGGTGTTCTTAACAAGAGGCAGGATGGAACCCAGGTGGACAAGCAGGGGTTGAAAGGAATAAAAAAACTCTACCTTAGTTTACAAAAATGTCAGGACTATGTTGGAAGAGTCAAATAGACGCTCAGACTATAGAGGAAAGCGAGGGAAGAGGAGTCAAATGGACAGCTCGGATCCATCAGCCTAGGAGTCAGGATGAGGGATGGAAGGCGAACCCCGGAGCTGGGGCTTTGAGCAGGAAAGACGGGAGGCCTGGGCTTGGGAGAGGTTCAGCCCCTCGGGGAGGCAGGTGCTGTTGTTATTCCTGGTTTACAGCCAGAGAAACTGAGGCATGGAAAGGATGAGTCACCTCCAAAAGTCTCAACCAGTACACAGCAGAGCCCTGGACTTACCCTGCTGTCCGGATGCTAAGCCTAAGCTCAGGGCAGAGGTTAGTCCAGGCGGTTTCCCAGGTTCCGGTGTTCTTAACAAGAGGCAGGATGGAACCCAGGTGGACAAGCAGGGGTTGAAAGGAATAAAAAAACTCTACCTTAGTTTACAAAAATGTCAGGACTATGTTGGAAGAGTCAAATAGACGCTCAGACTATAGAGGAAAGCGAGGGAAGAGGAGTCAAATGGACAGCTCGGATCCATCAGCCTAGGAGTCAGGATGAGGGATGGAAGGCGAACCCCGGAGCTGGGGCTTTGAGCAGGAAAGACGGGAGGCCTGGGCTTGGGAGAGGGTGGCAGGTAGGCCATGATGGGCACAGGTGGGTCTCAGCTGAGCTGAGGCAGAGTTTGGACTGTGCTGCTGAAGTAAGCCCGGAGAAGGCAATGGCACCCCACTCCAGTACTCTTGCCTGGAAAATCCCATGAACGGAGGAGCCTGGTAGGCTGCAGTCCATGGGGTCGCTACTAGTCGGACACGAGTGAGCGACTTCACTTTGACTTTTCACTTTCATGCATTGGAGAAGGAAATGGCAACGCACTCCCGTGTTCTTGCCTGGAAAATCCCAGGGATGGCAGAGCCTGGTGGGCTACCGTCTATGGGGTTGCACAGAGTCGGACACGACTAAAGCGACTTAGCATCAGCAGCAGCAGCTGAAGCAAGCCAGAGGTGGGGGTAACCAGAAGGGAAGGTTGGGGCAGAAGGAGTTGGGCCTGGAGCTGAGTCTGGGCCTGCTGAGGCGAACAAGGGTGCAGAGGGACGCTCCGTAAGACAGGCCACATGGTGGAAAGGCAGGTGGGAGGAGACAGCCTGGACCCTGGCGGCTCCATTCATGTGATCTGGACCCTTTGCTCAGCCCTCCAACCTGGAGGTCCGGTGTGGCGGGGGCTGTCCTCTTGAACCTGTCTCTTAGGTCATTGAAACAGTTGAATGAGATGCTGTACACGTGAGGCCTAGTACAGATCCACACGGGCGTGCGTGCTAAGTCACATCAGTTGTATCTGATTCTTTGTCACCCCATGGACGTAGCCCACCAGGCTCCTCTGTCCATGGGGATTCTCCAGACAGGAATACTGGCGTGGGTTGCCATGCCCTGCTCCAAGGGGTCTTCCCAACCCAGGGATTGAGTCCACTTGTCTTATGCCCCCAGCCTTGACTGGAGGGTTCTTTAAAAAAAAAAAAAAAAAAGATTTAATTGAAGGAGGAGACTCTTGAGAGTCCCTTGGACTGGAAGGAGATCCAACCAGTCCATCCTAAAGGAAATCAGTCCTGAATATTCATTGGAAGGACTGATGCTGAAGCCGAAACTCCAATCCTTTGGCCACCTGATGCGAAGAACTGACTCATTGGGAAAGACCCTGATGTTGGGAAAGATTGAGGGCAGGAGGAGAAGGGGATGACAGAGGACAAGATGGTTGGATGACATTACCGACTTGATGGACACAAGCTTGAGCAAGTTCTGGGGGTTGGTGATGGACAGGGAGGCCTGGCGTGCTGCAGTCCATGGGGTCGCTAAGAGTCGGACACGACTGAGTGAACTGAACTGAACTGAATTGCTTTACAGAATTTTGTGGTTTTCTGTCGTACATCAAGAATCAACCATAGGTACAGGGTGATTCTTTACGGCTGAGCCACCAGGGAAGCCCACACACAGCCTGCCAAGGGAGGTGCCCTAAGGATGATGTCAGCTGGAGGGGGACAAGCCCGAGGGCGCCATCAAGTGGCAATAACTGGGGCAGGCTCTGGTGCGGGCAGCGGCTCTGGGAGAGAACCATGGGGCTGCTGGAGTTTGCAGGTGCCGTTCTGATAGGAGAGGAGAGAAACTTGGCTTCCACCATGTTGGGTTTCTTTTCTCCCATGGTCATCCAGTCCATAACAGTCTTTATCTAAGTGGACAGAAATTGAGCCTCAGTGAAGGGCTGATGTTCACGCTTGGTGGAGGTACCTGGTTGGGTGGTTATGTGCAGTGTTGTGTTAGGTTGAAGAATGAGATCAAAGCGGATTTTTATTCCAGGGACAGGACTTCGGTTGTTCTCATTTGTGAATTAGTTCTAAAAAAAACTTCAGCCTCCAGACCCTTCAAAGGGCTTGTGGTGCCCCTTGTGAGCTGGGCACATCCCCGTCTGCAGACTTCCCAATTTCATTCCCTTGCCACTGAGCAAACCGTGAACAGCAGGTGACTCCTCGGGCTGAAAGACAGGAGAAGAGCTGAAGGCCATGTGCTGTGCTGTGCAGACCTGAGCAGGGTATCACGGAATGCCCTCCCCACTGGCACCTAAAAATAAATATAAATAGAGATTTTTCACTGATTTCCAAAGAATTTTATTAAAAAAACCTTTTTTGCCACACCATATAGCCTGTGGGGTCTTAGTTGCCTGACCAGGGATCGAACCCACACCCCCTACATTGGGAGCGTGAAGTCTTAGCTACTGGGCCTCCAAGGAAATCCCTCCAATGAATGTTTAAACTGCCTCTAAACCAGCACTGTCCAATGGAACTCTACTGTGAGCTGCAAATGCAAGCCCACACATATCATTTAAAATTCTCTGGTAGCCACTTTATAAAGTGGTAAAAAGAAACAGGTGAGATTAATTTTAGCAATATATTCTATTTTAGTCAATTCTTCACTGTATTATCATATGAACTGGGAATCAACATTTAGAGAGCATTGAGATATTTTACTTTCATCCTAAATCTTCCAAATCGAGGGTGTGTTTTACACATCTCGGTGAGACGAGCCACACTTTTAGTGCCTAACAGCCACAATGGCAGAGGCCAGCCCGCTGGAGAGCAAGGCCCACACTCCCCAGCTGCACGCT
Organism: Aepyceros melampus; assembly: GCA_006408695.1. NCBI lineage: Eukaryota > Metazoa > Chordata > Mammalia > Artiodactyla > Bovidae > Aepyceros > Aepyceros melampus. The sequence continues at coordinate 269,069 of SJXQ01010831.1, read as the reverse complement.
GCCTGTCCAGAACCAGGCTGGTGATCAACTCTGAGCTTGGTGACATCAGCGTCACCCTGGCTCCCATTTGACTGATGCCTGTGCACAGGAGTGCAGGTTTGTGGTTCATTTCCCACCTCATCTAGTTTGCATCGCCAGAGGGAAACAGTGTCAGAGCCATCCCCCGCCCAGAGCGCCCCCAGGTGGGCCGTTTAGTGACATGGGCGGCCCATCCAGGCCGTTACCAACTCCAGAGAAAAACAAAACTAGTACTTCGGTGCCAAAATGGAACGCAAGCTTGTGAGAAGGAGGAATTCCTAGTTTAAGAAAGGCAACAGTCATCAATAAAGAAAGATTGCTTTCAGCCCAAAGCAGCGGAAGACAGAATTGTGTCTCTGGTTTCGTCTCCTGCCTGAGATCCTCCTTTCAGGTCCTTGTGATTCCATTTTTCTGCTTGACGGTGCACAGGGCAGTTCTAGGGAAGTCAATACTAAAATAACAATTGGTTTGACATTTCGCAAAAATCACCAAGAGAACTTTGAGGGTATAATACAATATAACAGCGCAAAGCATGTGGAATGGGGATTTCTCTTCCCCGCGGGAGGCTCGTTTTTCTTTCCTGGCACAGAGAGGAGGGAGGAGAAGCTGGCTGGAAGAAAAAACATCTGGAAATATGACCTGCAGAGAGGGAGAAAGCAGCCCAGCCCCCCGCCCTCCGGAGCCCGGGTTCCCCTCTAGCTCTCAGCAAGAACGCAGAGGGAGCCCTTCTGATTGGAATCGTACTTCAGAGTCACTGCTGCTCAAAGCACACAGTGTGACAAGTGAGTGCTTCCCGGGGCTTCCCATAAAGCCCTCCTGAGATAAAAGCTGTGAACAACTGCTCTTCCGGGCTGATAAATGGCTGTTGGTTTTCTCTTATCAATATTTGAATACCTATTTGCACAGTTGGACAATTATGGACACAGAGAGGCCGATGGTGATCACAGAAGCAGATCTCGGAGGTGATTCACAGGACACACTTGGCCGTCAGAAGCGACAAGCAGGGTTCAGCCCCAGCTCCTGGCTGCCTGGCCACCGCCAGGAGCCATGGTGCTCGTGGCGTCGGTGCAGAGTGGTTAACTGGCCGCCTCCCCCCTCGGATGCTCTCTGCTCTTGGAAGAAAAGTGCTGTCGTCTTCCACGTGTGCTTCTCATTTCTCAATATGTGTGTGCTCAGTCGCTCAGTCCTGTCCAAACGACCCCATGGACTGTGGCCCACCAGGCTTCTCTGTCCATGAAATTTTCCAGGCGGGAAACTGGCATGGGTTGCCTGTTCTCCTCCAGGGGATCTTCCCAACCCAGGGATCGAACCCGTGTTTCCTGTGTCTCCTGCCTTGGCAAGCAGATACTTTACCACTAGCACCACCTGGGAAGCCCCTCTCAATTCTCTAATATTCAGATCACTAATTTCACTGTTCTGTGTTCCCTCATTTCAAGCCCCAGGTCGTCCTCACATGAGTACTATTTTGCAGGCTACCAGTTATACAAGTTTTACCCAGAAAGGAATCTGAAAGAAAAGTTTTTAAAGGCATGGAATTCATAGGAGCATTAGGAGGTGTCTTTCCTCATTGTTAAAGGTTTTAGAGATGAATGTGAAAACCAAAATAACAAGATGATAGAAGGAATACAATCTGAAAGGCAATTGAAATAGAGCCCACATCATGGAACTTCAGGGAGAAAAATTTAAACCTTACATGAAAAATAAATATAAGGATACTCGCTGTAGAGTTATTTATGATAGTGTAAAGAATTAGGCTTCCCTGGTGGCTCAGTGGTAAGGAATCCACCTGCCAATGCAGGAAACTTGGGTTCAATCCCTGGGTTGGGAAGATCCCCTGGAGAAGGAAATGGCAACCCACTCCAGTATTCTTGCCTGGAAAATCCCAAGGACAGAGGAACCTGTCAGGCTACAGTCCATGGGGTCACAAAGAGTCGGACATGACTAAGCAACTAAACAACAAAAAGCATTCGGAGCTTAAATGTACACCAGTAACAAAATGGAATTACTATATGCTTCTGTGATGACTGTTATGAAGAAAGTCATTAAAACACTAATATCAAAAATATATAATGACTATGAAAAAGATCCCAACACAATGTAAAATTAAGATACACAAAATATAAAATTGTATGTCCTGTGTAATGTTAATATGTACATAAGCATAGCAAAATGACTGGTAAGAAATATAAACAGGAGTTTTTGCAGTGGGATTGACCACAAATTTTTTAAAAAAGATATTTATCTTTACCTTGGATTAGACTATTTTACTTTTTCTATTTTTATTTTTGGCCTTTCTGTGTGGCATGCAGGATCTTTGTTCTCCGACCAGGGATTGAACCCAGGCCCCCTGCACTGGGAGCTGAGTCTTAATCATGGACCACTACGGAAGTCCCCCTTTTTCTTGGACACATTGAGCAACTTGTGGGATCTTAGTTCCCTGACCAGGGATTGAACCCAGGCCCTTGGCAATGATAGCACAGAGTCGTAATCAATGGACAGCCCGGGAATTCCAAATTTCCAAAAATTATCTTAAATTTTCTTTGTTTTTCTTCATGTATTTCTGATATTCCAAATTCTCTATGATGAGCATATACTACTTTCATAATCAGGAAAAAAAAAAAGTAAACGTCATTACATAAACTCTAGCTGGTGTCATTGCAACCAATATTTACTAGACTCGTTGCCTGACCTTGGCACATCACACACAGTGGGAGAGGGGAGTCTGAGCTGCTATCTGTCATCCTGAGTCTGCAGAATCCCCTGGGTGTCTCACCTAAACTGCTCATTAGAATGCAGATTCCCAGGCCTCCTCCTGAGCCTGCAGATCAGAGCATCTAGGAGATTCTGGCCTGGGGGTCTGCTTCTAGCACATCCCCCAGGCAAGCCTTTTACAAAGTAATGCTTGAGGCCCACTGCCTTTGTGTGCTTGCGTGCCAAGTCACTTTAGTCATGTCCGATTCTTTGTGACTCTAAGGACTGTAGCCTTCCAGGCTCCTCTGTCCATGGGATTCTCTAGGAAAGAATACCAGAGTGGGTTGCCATGCCCTCCTCCAGGGGAATCTTCCCAACCCAGGGAGAAAACCTGTGTCTCTTATGTCCCCCACCTACATTAGCAGGTGGGGTCGCAAAGAGTTGGACACGACTGAGCGACTTCACTTCTTTACCACTAGCACCACCTGGGTGTCCAGAAGGAATTTGGCCATTTCTTTTCATTGGATGCAAAAAAGATGGGAGCAGGCAGGGGCCACCTGGCTGGCCTGTCCGGGACTGAGTGCTGGGGGAGCCCGAGACTCAGCCTGTGCTCCCGTGGTCCAGCTGTGCAGGAACTGGTATGGGCAGCAAAGGGGGCTGGGGATTGTCCACCACCCACCCGCTCTGTTTCAAAGACAGGCAGCTGAGGGCCTCTGAAAGCCAAACTTCTGGGCTCTTCCAGTTTGTGGGGCTGCACTGCAATTCTGGGACTTTTCTAGAGGCCTGATTAAAATTGAAACACAAGGCACTCTGGTCAGCTAAGAGGCTCCAGGTGTGCAGTCACCCTGAGGGGCCCTTCCAAGCAGCTCTGTCCCGGGGAGGAGTCCTTAGTGTCCAGGCCAGCTCGATGGCGCAGAACAGACCGGGCCATGCTTCCCTCTGGGACCATCAGGGCCTCTGCAGAAATGAAATTGGGCTGAATCTCGAAGAATTTCTCTGTCCTATTTTTTTCCAGTTGACAAAAGAATTAAGAAATTCCTACCTGCTGACCAGATAATTTAAAAAATATATCAAGCATCACATTCTTGAGAGTTAAAACTTGTTTGGCGGTTGTCTTGGCTGGCGTCTGCTTACTATTGGGAAATGGGGGGCGGGGCTTCCCTTGGATAATCAGAGGCAAAAGACATTACGTGTCAGATTCTAACTCACTCTTCATGCCAGCCAAGCTGGGGACCTGAGCGAGTCACGTGATGTGCCAGAGGGAGGGAAAAAACCATCATCACATTCAGAGGCATTGATATGTCTGTGTGGCTGGAAAATTGTAGGCCTCTAGAAACTTTTATAAGGTGCATGTGTATTTTTAAAATAATATACATTTTATTATTGACTGACTAGTACATGCTAATCTTTAGAATTGGATGCTGAATTCCCTTCTTGTCCAAAAGATGTTCAGTGAGCTGCAAGTCACGTTGTGAGCTTCGGAAAGAAAACAAAGAAAAATGACATCGTTGGTTTTCTTTTTGTCAAAATCTAGACTATGCTGCCATCGACTGCAAGGTGCTTACTCATAAATCCATTACCTGGATTCTGTTCCACTCACACATTTTTATTTCACGGTGCTTATAGTCCTTGTTGGCTTCCCCAATGGCTCAGCGGTAAAGAAACTGCCTGCCATGCAGGAGACGCAGGTTCGATCCCTGGGTCAGGAAGATCCCCTGGAGGAGGGTGTGGAAACTCACTCCAGTTTTCTTGCCTGGATAATTCCACGGACAGAGAAACCTCGTGGGCTACATAGTCCATAGAGTCACAGAGAGTCAGACACAGCTAAAGTGACTTAGCACGCACACATGCATAGTTCTTTACTGAAGTCACGTTGAGCACCAGTAAGGGCAGACAAAGTCACTACTGCTAATCTTAGGGGCAAAGGAAGATGCAACTCTTCTTGCCTGGTTTTCCACGGCCTTGATCATTTTTCAGACCTGGCCCTGGAGAACTCAAAGGTTTGGGCCTTTGAGGACTGCTGTGGGCCCATCATGGTGAGAGTGAGATGCTAGAGATCAGTGGGCGAGCTCTTGGTGCTGCTATTTTTAGTAAAAGAATCACATCGGGTCCTCAGGGACACAATCCAGAGTAAGAGGATTTGAATAATTTTATTTTAATCGTGGTAAGTGGAAAGGTGGTGATTTGAGGTTATTGGTTTAGTAGTGATCCAGATGAACAAGCCTTTATTAAGTGCTCACCTATGGTGTGCCTTCAACCCATTTACCATCTGCTTGTGGGACTAAAGCAGGAATACGAGAAATGAGTTCACGGAGAACACAGGCAAGTTATTTAGCGTTATCCAAACTTAGTCACATGCATATGGAAAAGCACAAAGCAAAGTGGAATCAGAAAGTTGGGGAACATGAGTCCTATACCTCAAAACAGTGAGGAAACTCACTGGTCATCTCTCCAGTCCCCTGTTATACAGACCGGAGTAACCTAGGAGAGTTAAGTCACTCAGTGATGGCAGGACATGGAAAATGTAACTTGGTCTCTTGACTCCTAGGAAAAAGCATTTTTCCTCTTGCTTCCTCATGGCGCAAATCTGGACAGTTATTTTGGCAGCTGAAAGAATGCTCTGCCCAGTAGCATGAGATAAATGTTATGCTAGATAATCTATGTTAAGTAAGTGAGCTAATTTTGTGACTTGGCCCCATGTCGCAGTCTGTGGCTGCCAGAAGATCAGAAGGAGAATTAAAATTCTATGAGCTTACACATGGCCCCCAATGAGTCAAATAACCTCCTTCTACAGAGTTTCAGGAATGAGGAAAAATATCTAAAAAATATCTCACAACCCATCTTTAGAAGAGGTAGAGAGGACATCTTTTTAAAATTACTGAATAAATTTGTGAATTCATAACTGTTTTTCAAAGCAGGATATACGTCCATTGACATCTCATTTTATGACACATAGGGAGCCAAAGTCTTCTCAACCCTTTCACAAATATTCTATGCCTCTTTCCAAACTCTGTTTTAAAAGTAAAATTTTTTTTCTTCACAAAGTAATAATATATGTTGATTGTGGAAACCTTGATAAGCACAAAAGGAAAAATAGATTTTAACTTACATAGATTTAAATGTGTTTCATTCATCCTATGGTTAAGATCTGATGTATGCTAGTTTTGTTTCTCTGAGTAATGTATTTTTACACAAACATGGGCTGACATTGTGCATTACTATTTTGAAACAGATCTTTTTCTTCCTCTTAATGTGCTATGAACCATTCGCCTCCATCTATGATAGTAGTCCACTCTATGACCCAATGTCATAATTCTTTTAACCAATGTCCTCTATTGACATTTAAGTTGTTCTCAGTTTTTAATAATAAAAAGCAGTGGTGCAGTCAATACTCCTGAAAGTTTCCCTTAGGTCAAAAGGCCTAAGAGTGCTGGGCCAAAGAATATATTACATTGTTAAGGTTTTGAGATATGTAGCCAACTTATTCCTCGGGAGGTAGTATTAGTTTATATTCACACAAAAAGTAATGAGATGTCTATTCTCCTTTCTCTCAGATGCTAAATGTTATCATTTAAAACTAATTTCTGGGTACTTGTCTGGTTGTTTGGTGGTTAAGACTCTGTACCCCTAGTTCAGGAGCCCAGGTTCAATTCCTGGTCAGGGAGCTAAGTCTTCATGCCTCAGCTAAAGAGCCCACACAAGGCAGAGAAGATCAGTAAGACCCTGGTGCAGACAAATTAAAATAAATAAAACTAAACTTTGACTTCATTTCTTTGAAACCGGGAGAAACAAACCATTTGTTTGAAACTGGGAGGAGCAAACCACGAACTTCCTAAATGTACTTACTGCCCCTTTTCCTTTTTTGTGTGTGTGTGTGTGTTGCCTGTTCATTCTTTTTGCCTATTTTTTAAATTGGAATATTTGCCTTTTTCCTAATCATTTGGAAGAGCTCTTTAAAGATAGCCCTTTGTTACATATGGAAACAAATATATTTGTAATTTATAATTTGCATTTTATGGAGCTTTTTGACATACAGATTTAAAAACTTTAATCAGAACATCTTTTCTTTATGTATGCCACCTTGTCATATATTAAGAAAGGGTTTCCCCAACCCCCAAATCTTAAGTTTATGTATATTTTTCTAGTTCTTGTATCTTTTTAGTTTTTTACATTTAAACCCTTGGTATAAGATTTGAGGTATGGCTCCAACTTTAGATTTTATCCCCCTAAAAGATTGTTTATCCTGATTCCATTTATTGGATAATCCATGCTTACCCTACTGATTTGAAATTCTGTATCAGATACAGAATCTCATAGAATTTGCATCTATTTGGGAATGCTCTATTTTGTTTCAGTGTTTTCATTCTTCCCCCAGGACAATTATTTCTCCTCATTATTTTACTTTTGCAAATATTGTCACCTGTGTATTCTTCCAGATGGAACTTAGAATCATTTTTTTCCAGGTTGTCAAAATTTCCCCAAATTATATTGAGACTTTGCTTGGCAATGTAATAGATACATGAAGTAAACTAGAAAGAGAATGTCTCTCCATGTTTTTAAAAATCTCCTTCAAGTCTCTATATTTGTTTTATAGTTTTCTTCATGAGATCTCCCTACTATTCTGGGGGGTTAGGTTTATTCCTAGAATTTTGTGACTGTTTTTTCTATTGTAAATTGGATTCCATCTCCCTATAGTTCCAAATGGTTGTTGCTAATATGATATATTCTAAACCTTCTGAAATGTGTTGATAGATAGATAGGTTTATAATAGTCAACTTACTCAAGATTCTTATTCATTTTAACCGTCCTGTGTTATGATCATAGTGGATAAGCAATTTTTATTAAAGTACAGTATATTTATAAACAGTATCCACTAGTTCTGTACTCCCATCCTTAATTTTCTTTTCCTCAGTGCTAAAGATAAAATCTTATTATTATACAGAATGAGATAGAAGCTGGTTCTTGCATCTTTGCTACTGCCCTCGTATTAATGCCATTCAAATTTCAATAAAAGCTGATCAGATTTTCCCGGTGATAATGGTGACACACTGCCCTGCCCTCGCATGATTTCTAGTGCCCTGTTTTTGCCTTTGTTCTCATCCGCTTGTCTTATAATATTGCAAACACTGGCAACCCAAATTGATCTCTATCATTGTACAATATTTAGTAGCTTCTGACAATGCAGAAACTGCCCCATGGAGTAGAAACACACACAAATATTTCTCGCTCTGGCCTTCAGTAGAAGAATTGATTTTCGTTTATGTAGCACAGCAGTTTTCTGTGTGTGTTCAGAGGACTTTGACCAAATTTGAGGGAAATTAAAACTTTGCAAGGACAAAGCCATCTTTATTTTGTTTTTGTTTAAGGGTAAGTCTTTGCCATCCATGTGGGAAAAGAAATGGTATGGCAAAAAAAAAGATAGTCATTAATTTTCATTTTGCTTTGATCATGTTTTGAATTAACTCAGTTTAAAAAGATCATAGCTACTAAGCACTTTCTTTTTCTCCTTTCTTTAATTGCACTAATTAGTGGTGTGTATGTGTGTGTGTGTGTGTGTGTACACATAGATAGATAGATATATTCAGTTCAGTTCAGTCGCTCAGTCACGTCCGACTCTGCGACCCCATGAATCGCAGCACGCCAGGCCTCCCTGTCCATCACTAACTCCCGGCGTTCACTCAGACTCACGTCCATCGAGTCAGTGATGCCATCCAGCCTCTCATCCTCTGTCGTCCCCTTCTCCTCCTGCCCCGAATCCCTCCCATCATCAGAGTCTTTTCCAATGAGTCAACTCTTCGCATCAGGTGGCCAAAGTACTGGAGTTTCAGCTTTAGCATCATTCCTTCCAAAGAAATCCCAGGACTGATCTCCTTCAGAATGGACTGGTTGGATCTCCTTGCACTCCAAGGGACTCTCAAGAAGTCTTCTCCAACACCACAGTTCAAAAGGATCAATTCTTCGGTGCTCAGCCTTCTTCACAGTCCAACTCTCACATCCATACATGACCACTGGAAAAACCATAGCCTTGACTAGATGGACCTTAGTTGGCAAAGTAATGTCTCTGCTTTTGAATATGCTCTCTAGGTTGGTCATAACTTTTCTTCCAAGGAGTGAGATAGATTAGGTAGAGATAATTTTGCCCTATAGGATTTGGATAGACCCTCCCAAAAAGAAATTTTGATAATTATCAACATCAAAGCATTTGACAGTTCAGGGTCTTTCCATGAAATAAAATGCCCTGAACTACAGGCACCCAAATTGTCATAGTTTCAATGTGGAGAAACTAAGGCCTATTTTCTCCATTGGATTAAAAAAAAAAAAAAAAAGACTCTCTTCATTGGTGCCATTCAGTGTTCCTATTTTCAGAAATGTATGCTTTCAGAACTATCTTTAAGAATATTGGATTTATATGTGTGGAATTATTTTTGCAATAGAACGAAGGCTGATGTTTGCCACTCACAGTCACAAAGTTCATCCTCATAGTCATCTCCTGAACTGTATGAGAGCACACACACGGGACCAAGCCTCCCCTTTAATGAAGTTAAATTTAATGGGCCTTCCTTACCTGAACTTGGCTTCCACTCCAGACCACAGCTATTCTCTCTCATGGTATTTTTCTATCTGTGCTTCCTGGAACCACAACACAAGACAAGTCAAGTTCACTGCTCTAGGTGAACTTGATCATCAGCCAAGTTTAAGATCTATTATTAAAAGTTATTTGTTTTTTGTTTGGTTGATTTTTAAAATATTTATTTATTTGGCTGTCCTGGGTCTTAGTACACAGGATCTTGGATCATCTCTGTGGCATGCTGGATCTTAACTGCAGCATGGGGAATCTATTTCCCTGACCAGGGATCAAATAGGAAAAGGAGTACATCAAGGCTGTATATTGTCTCTGCTTATTTAACTTATATGCAGAGTACATCATGAGAAACGCTGGGCTGGAGGAAGCACAAGCTGGAATCAAGATTGCCGGGAGAAATATCAATAACCTCAGATATGCAGATGACACCACCCTTATGGCAGAAAGTGAAGAGGAGCTAAAAAGCCTCTTGATGAAAGTGAGAGAGGAGAGTGAAAAAGTTGGCTTAAAGCTCAACATTCAGAAAATGAAGATCATGGCATCTGGTCCCATCACTTCATGGCAAATAGATGGGGAAACAGTGGCTGACTTTATTTTTTTGGGCTCCAAAATCACTGCAGATGGTGACTGCAGCCATGAAATTAAAAGATGCTTACTCCTTGGAAGGAAAGTTATGACCAACCTAGACAGCATATTCAAAAGCAGAGACATTACTTTGCCAACAAAGGTCCTTCTAGTCAAGGCTGTGGTTTTTCCAGTGGTCATGTATGGATGTGAGAGTTGGACTATAAAGAAAGATGAGCGCCAAAGAACTGATGCTTTTGAACTGTGGTGCTGGAGAAGACTCTTGAGAGTCCCTTGGACTGCAAGGAGATTCAGCCAGTCCATCCTAAAGGAGATTAGTCCTGGGTGTTCATTGGTAGGACTGATGTTGAAGCTGAAACTCCAGTACTTTGGCCACCTGATGTGAAGAGCTGACTCATTTGAAAAGACCCTGATGCTGGGAAAGATTGAGGGCAGGAGGAGAAGGGGATGACAGAGGATGAGATGGTTGGATGGCATCACTGACTCGATGGACATGGGTTTGGGTGTACTCCGGGAGTTGGTGATAGACAAGGAGGCCTGGCGTGCTGCAGTTCTTGGGGTCTCAGAGTCGGACACGACTGAGCGACTGAACTAACTGAAGTACCTAATACATATTCAAATGAGTGAATAAATGAAACCAGTGCTGAGTAGCACCTGAAGCTCATTCTTTGAGGCTACCCTTTCTATTTTCTATGAAGCAGACAGAAAAAGGCTGCTTTGCCCAACTCTCTACAAATACTTCTATTGTGTTTTTCTCAATCTCTTGTTAAAGTCCTAAGTAGTCAAGTTTCCATGGGGCTAAGAAATGCCTATTAAAGTTCTCATCTGACAAATGTTCTTTTCTTGACAAAGTTCTCCCTGAAAGGAGATCCAGCCCACAAGCCTTCTGATGACCAAGTCTAGAAGAAGCCCTACTCCTGTGTGGTTTCTAAGTGCAATTACCTCCTGCAACTCAAAACCACATGCAGGGGAGGCAAGGTCAAGCCTGAGCCTCTTTATGAAATGTGGGTTTTCCCTTTACACTCATCATTTCCCCCTTCTTCGCCTGTCGGAGCTCACAGTGTAAGCATTCCCACCACTTCTGACTTCTCAATTTATGCAGGTGAGGGGCTTGGCGTCCCTTCCTCTCAGAGCCAGAGAGCATGGCTCCTGCCCTGTTCAGTTCTGATTGCTGAGGACTTCCTAGGCAGCCATGGTCCCTGCAGCCAGCTTTGCTGGCCCTGCTGTGCTTCTGAAGGCGGGACCACCAGAACAGGTTTGAGCCTCAGTGGAATAAAGTTGGTACCCAGCACCACCATCACCCGTGCCTCCAGCAGGCAGGCCAGTCTCTTTTATGGAAGATGCCGAGTCCCCTTGCAGCTCCCCATCCCCAGGAATTTGTCGTAGGTACCTTCATCCCTGCTTGGGAATTCCTCTCTAGATCTCTTCATCGTTAGATGACTCTTCTCCATTTGAGGGCAAGTCTGTGGTCTCTTATGGTGGCCAGCCCCAGGCTCTTGCCATCTCCGTGCACATGGGCATGACGGTTAATCCCCTCTCACCAGCCAGCAATCTGGTTTGCTTCCAAGGCTCTCGGTCCAGCCTCAAGGGGGTGCAGTTGCTTCCCGCTCCACCCGGCATCCACTCATCTCTCACAGCCTCACTCTCTTTTTCCTAAGGTCCCCACCAGCTCCCGTCTCTTGCATCTCATTTCCTCTGCAGGTGTGCCACACAACACACCGGCTCCCTGCCCCGCACTGCAGAACAGGGTTGTCCTCGGATGGCAGGAGAGCTAAGCACGCTGGGGAAAGCCTGGGCTTCCTCTCCAGCGTCTTTGCTGTGCTGATGCTCAGTCTCCCGAAGGGAACCCAGTATTCGGGTTTTCCTGAGAGCAGATGGCACACACTAAGGGACGCAGCCACACTGTGCCCTCCTTCCATCCGCTGGGCACTCCTTGCTTTCAAACATAGGCGTGAGCACCTCAAGGCTCAGCCCTTGGCCCTCTCGCCTTCCTACACCTTCTGACATTACCTTCCTCCCCCGTGTCACTGTCGGACGTTTATCTCCAGCCTTGGCCCTTCCTCTGAGGTCCCCGTCTGTATACACACCTGCCTGTGTGGTGATTCCTCCCGCTTAATACCAGGAGGTGATCTCCCATCCTCACTGCACCTTCCCACAAATCCTGAAGCTCATCCTGGTCACTTGTTTACCACGTCCGTTAATAATTGATGTTCACTTCAGTTCAGTCGCTCAGTCGTGTCCGACTCTTTGCAGCACACCAGGCTTCTCTGACCATCACCAACTCCTGGAGCTTGCTCAAACTCATGTCCATTGAGCTGGTGATGCCATCCAACCATCTCATCCTCTGTTGTCCCCTTCTCCTCCTGTCTTCAATCTTTCCCAGCATCAGGGTCTTTTCTAATGAGTCAGTTCTTCGCATCAGGTGGCCAAAGTATTGAAGTTTCAGCTTCAGCATCAGTCCTTCCAATGAATATTCAGGACTGATTTCCTATAGGATTGACTGCTTTGATCTCCTTGCAAGGAGATAACTGATCTTACCATTTCAATATTTCTTTAATCCATTTATTTCTCTCCACTACCATGTTGCAGAACAATTTCATCTCTAGCTTATATTTCAGATCCCTTCTAACTGGTCCTAATCCATCTTGCTTCTCCCTCCCCCCACCCAATCCATCTTTGAAACTGCAGTCAGTGTGATATTTTTAATTCCTACACAGCATAGAACTCTCCTTGGCTTCTATGTTAGGGTTCTCTGTCTGGAGAAAAAGAACCAACAGGAGCTATAGATAACAGGAGTTATAGAAAAATAAATCCATAGATTTATTTTTAAGGAATTGGCTCATGCACTTGTGGGGGCTGGCAAGTTTGAAATTTGTTGGGTAAGCTGAAAAGTCGGGCAAGAGTTGTTGTAGTCTTGAGTCCAAATTACTCCGGGCAGCAGGCTGGAAACCCAGAGGAAGTTTCTTCCATTGCCATCTCAAGGAGAATTTCTTCTGCGTTGGGGACCCTCCATTTTTGTTGTTAAGGCCTGCAACTGATTGGCTGAGGCCCACAATCTGCTTTACTCGAAGTCTACCGATTTAAATGCTCATCTCACCTAAAATTACCTGCAGAGTGACACCTAGATGGGTGTTTGATGAACATCTGGGCACAGAACTTAGCCAAGCTGACGTGAAACTAACAATCAAGCTTCCTTTTGCATTTAGGCTGAAGGCCAACACCCCAAACCTGACTACAGGGCTCTGGGCCATCTAGCTCCGGCCTCCTCCCCCGGAACTGTCCCCTGGTTCTCCTGATCCTGGTCACACTGGCCTCCCTTGGATTCCAGATATACCACCTGCCTCCAGTCTCAGGACTAGAAACAAGTTACTTACTCTCTCACCCAAAACGCCCTGCTCCCGCTCCCAGTGTGCATGCACGCTCGTACACACATACATACATACACAACCAAGTAGCTCCTCCCACCCCCTACCCCCCCACTGCCCGACACACACGTTGCCTAGGGAAGCCCACCTGAGTGGTCCTTCAGATCTTGGTTCCAATGCCACCTCTTCCTGGAAGAGGCCCCACACCAGGCAGCCTTCTCTGCTGCTCTGACTCATCTGTGCATGACGAGCATTCAGTCGCGTGATTATAATTCATACCTGTCTCCTCCACTAACTGCAAACTCATTGAAGGCAGGGACCAGGTCTCCTTGACGGTCTGTGTTGCCCTCCAGGGTGCCTCCAACTCTCGTGGGTGTTGAGAGAGTGAGTGAACTCTCTGGAAAGCATACCTAGCCTTGGATGTCACGTGTCTTCCATTCCTTGCAGCACTCATTCTGACGCAAGGCCTGCCCTTGCCTCTGGCCCCCCACGTCGGCTTCCCTTGTTCTCTCGGTCTGGCTTTGCAGACACTCTCTCCTCCTCCTTGGGATGAGCCCCCCTAAGGAGAGGACACCCCCTGACTGCCTGACATGTGGTTCAGCTTTGAAACTCTGCCTGCCTGAGCCTTAACTCAGGCATCAGCTTCAGTCTTTGAAGGCAAATGTTTAAGACAAAGTGACTTACAAAGATTTTATTTTTTTTTAACTTTTTATTTCGTATTGGGGTATAGGCGATTAACAAAGCATGTTGTGATAATTTCAGGTGGACAGCGAAGGGACTCAGCCATGCATTCATGTATCCATTCTCCCCCAAAACCCTCTCCCGTCCAGGCTGGACCTGGCAAAGCTTTTAACTGGAGGAAGAGGACTGTCACCCTCCGTGAACCCTCATATGCATTTTTGTGTTTAAATATTTGTAGAAGCAAAGATGCTGCCACCCAAAATACTTGTGAGAAGTCCACATTTTTACTCTCTCGAGTGGGAACCTGACCACCTATCTGTAGACAGACCCGCATTTCTCCTGCCTTTTCTCCCAAGCACTTAAAATAATAGAGGTTGACTTGTCTGACATCGTCATTGTTAATATTTTTCTGTAAACTTGGAAGTTTACAAACTGTTAGCTAAGAGATTGTTTTAAATGGCTCTAAAAATAGCCATTTTGTGATAGAGCAACCATTCCAAGGTTGGGTAGTTTGTGTCCCAGATGCTTCAGAGCATCAATGAAATGAGCCTTATGTAAACTGCAGGTTCGTTCTGTCCCCCAGCACGTGCAATTGGCATAGTCACGGAGGCTTGCATATGAGGCAAATCATACGGTCCTGTGACTGCATCCTAATGCAGAGATGCTTTATCTTCATTCTTCCCGGTCTGGCAGACAGGGTGTCAGCTAGTGAATGGTCTGTAAAGCACCCGTGCATCAGGGTATGATGCTGTTCTGCGTCTTTTTGATAAAAGAAAAGAATCTTAATCTACATTTTTTTTGCAAATTGGGATTTTTTTTCCCATATGCATTTTTAAAAAGTGGAGTTTCAGGGACTGCCCTGGTAGGCCAGTGGTTAAGATTCTATGCTTCCTTTGTGGGGGGCATGGGTTCAATCCCTAGTCAGGTAACTAGATCCCACATGCTGCACACTGTGGGCCAAAAAAAAAAGTGGAGTTGTGTTACTTTTCATGGTGGATTTCAGCAACTTTAAAAGCTCATCCATTTTCCCCCTGAATTTGGGGCGGGATTAAATCAGACGGCAGACAAATGGGTCTCTCAGCGTGTTAGCACTCTGATTCCTCCCAGGAAAAGATGGCTTGCTTTTTGGAGAGTGGCTTTGAAATAGGCATATATTAACAAACAACTTACTTAAGACCTCTAGAAACACAGGATTTCTCTGTGAGTGAAAAGCTTAGTGAGCAGGCCATTTTGTGTCCCTGAACACATCAGCCTCCCATCCCCTCTCCCCAGCTCTCCTAATTCTTTGCCTGTAGGCTGACTGCGAGGTTAATACTAGACAGAAATTCTGTGACTGTTTCTGCTCCTGTGCCAACAACTCCCAGCCATTTGGGGGTGGGGGGGTAGGGGCAAGGACTTTATGAAGCAGAAGACCATTTCAACCTTTTAAGTTTTCTTTCAAAATGCTATTGTATAAAAACATCCTTGAAAAATACTGACTCATATAAACTTGCAGAACTGTTAGAGGTTTTTTCCCCCCAAATTCTAGTGTTCTTTACCCATTAGCTATTGCAGACTTTGACTGTTCTTTCTCAACAGCTGCATTGTAAACCACAAAGAGCAGGTCTAAGAAGCAGAGGCACCACTGTGGTCAACAGCAAAAGCCAAAACCCAAACCCAGAGTAACCGAGAATTAGATCAGGAACTTCCCCACTGGGCCCCGAGATGCAGCCCCGGGTGTTTGCCATCCTTCCAGCTGAGGAGCAGGTCATGACTGGCCCCTGCGGCCAGTGTGAGTGTCGAAGGGGCATGTATTTTGTCCTCAGGTGGGTGTTTGAAGCCTTGGGTTTCAAGGCTCCATTATCCCATCTGCCCTTTATTTGGGCAATGACTACCCACTCCAGTATTCTTGGCCTGGAGAATCCCAGGGGTCGCACAGAGTCAGACACAACTGAAGCGACTTAGCAGCAGCAGCAGCAGCAGCGGGAAGCCATTGGTCTGGGGCAACAGTTGAATGTATTATGTGAAAGAAACAACAATTTGGAGGTACCCTGAAATACAATGAAAAGAACTAAAGAGCCCCTTGATGAAAGTGAAAGAGAAGAGTGAAAAAGTTGGCTTAAACTCAACATTCAGAAAACGAAGATTATGGCATTCAGTCCCATCACTTCATGGCAAATAGATGGGGAGAGAATGGAAACAGTGACAGACTTTATTTTTGGGGGGCTCCAAAATCACTGCAGATGGTGACTGCAGCCATGAAATTAAAGATGCTTACTCCTTGGAAGGAAAGCTATGACCAACCTGGACAGCATATTAAAAAGCAGAGACATTACTTTGCCAACAAAGGTCTGTCTAGTCAAGGCTATGGTTTTTCCAGTAGTCATGTAGGGATATGAGAGTTGGACTATAAAGAAAGCTGAGCACCAAAGAACTGATGCTTTTGAACTGTGGTGCTGGAGAAGACTCTTGAGAGTCCCTTGGACTGCAAGGAGATCAACCAGTCCATCCTAAATGAAATCAGTCCTGAATATTCATTGGAAGGACTGATGCTGAAGCAGAAGCTCTAATACTCTGTCCACTTGATGCAAAGAACTGACTCACTGGAAAAGACCCTGATGCTGGGAAAGATTGAAGGCAGGAGGAGAAGGGGATGACAGAGGATGAGATGGTTGGATGGCATCACCGACTCGATGGACAGAGTTTGAGGAAACTCCAGGAGTTGGTGATGGATGGGGAAGCCTGGCGTGCTGAAGTCCATGGGGTCGAAAAGAATTGGACATGAGAGACTGAACTGAACTGAACTGAGATACACAGCTACCCATGTTGCCTGCCCCTTCCAGGTGGCGATGACTAAATGGGTCTCTGGACCAGCAAAAGATGTAAGGAGGACATGTAAAGGGACTTCCCTGGTGGTCCAGTTGTTAAGAATCTGCCTTGCAATGCAGGGAATGTAGGTTTAATCCCTGGCTGGAGAACTATGATCCCACCTGCTCGGAGAAACTAAAGAGATCCTGCGTGCCACAATGAAGACCTGAAGCAGTCAGATATTTTTAGAAAGAGAGAGAGAGGACCAGTAAAGAGGAGCAACAGCCTCAAAAGGACCTTGAGAGAGGATCTCCTAGGGTGGGGCGAGTCCCCAAGCTGTATGACTCTGACTGGTGGGCGTGCAGGACCGGGGACACCAACCCCGTGCTTCCTGCATCCTTCCTCTAGACCGGCCAGGACAACCAGCCTTCCATTTGGCAGGCAGTTCCTGGGGACCTAATGTGTGCTAGAGCCTCTGCAGGACAGCGGGAACACGAAAGCGGTCAGGCCTCGTCCCCCTCCCAGCACCACGTTTGGGGGAAGACTCGGAGATAAACCCTCATGGTCACCGCCCCAGTACAGGGTCTCTGCTTGGGCTTGCGAGCCTCTCCAGCTGTTAAGTTCCTGCAACATCCCCAGCTCCCAGCACCCGGCTGGCACCTACGAGCACGACACAGATCTGTTGGCTGGATAAACATGCAGTCAAGGAAGCAAGTGCCCTCAGCGCGTTTGCACAGGCTTGAAGTGGACCTTCTAGGGTGAGGCACATCCAGAGGACAGGACGGCCCGAGCAGAGAAGAGGTGCTGGGAGCCTGAACAGCAGAGCCTGTTCCGGGACCCAAGGAGGCCACAGCTCCGGACTCGGGTGAGATTGTGCGGCAGGAAGAGAAGGACCAGCCTGCATGGACGACCTTGTGCCTCACCAGAGGCTGGGGGGTCTCCATCTCCAGATGTGCACTTAGGAAGCAGGCTCTGAAAGCTGGGAGGACAGCAGACCAGGGGTGGCCGGGGACTCACGGCTCATCAAACAGTCCAGCAGGACCCCTCGCTCACCGCTGCTCACGCAACATCTCTGTTGTTTAGGGGTCCTCCATTGCCTCTGGTGCGGTATTTTGCATATATTAAATAGGGAATCATTTATAAAGGTAAACCATTCAGCTTCCCAGTTGGCGCCAGTGGTAAAGAACCCTCCTGCCAGTGCAGCAGACTTTTGAAATGCAGGTTCCATCCCTGGGTCGGGAAAACCCCCTGGAGAAGGGAATGGCAACCCACTTCAGTGTTCTTGCCTGGAGAATCCCATGGACAGAGGAGCCTGGAGGGCTACACTCCATGGCTAGCAAAGAGTCTGACATGACCGAAGAGACTTAGCACACTCGCTACTTAAAACTGGGTTTTTTAAGGAGTGATTCTAGTGTGAGGAAGTTTGTCATCCCTGCTTCTTAAAATATTTTTCTTAGCAAAGCAGTTTTTAAACTTTTCTGGTTAAAGTAACACAAGTGTTATTGACTGGGTTATTGTTACTTTTAAACCTCTGACTCTTTAGTTTTCCTAGTTTTTCTAGCTTTCCATGTTTGCAAGAGCTAAAGAGATACAAGATTTCACAGCTGACATAAGGCTAGTGAGGCAAAGTCATAATTAATTTAGACCTCAGTGGCATTCTGTTGGCACTGGAAGAGCTCTGACCTTATCTTCGATGTGTTCAAAGCCAGTTATTTTTACCCTGATGCTCCAGGAAGTACACAGCCCCGTTGCCTCTTTGTTTTCTCATCACAGAGTCAGTTGGGATGCCACCCTCTTCCCAGTATACATGCTTTGGAAGCTGGTGCTTCTCTGGTGCCTGCTGAACTCTGTCGTTTCATGGGGCAGCCACCTGGGATGCCAGGCAGGTGGGGGATATGCCAAGAGAGGGTGTCCTGCCTGGCAAGGCCACCCAGAGCCTTGGTTTATAATAACAGTCCCGCTGTTTCATTATTCCAAGAAGAATGACTGTCCTCAGTGGAGAGGTAAAGTAGAAGGGCTGTTCCTCACTCTCTCCCTGTCCCTGTTCCGTGCCATTTACCCATTCACTATAAGAATTTAAAAAAAATTTTTTTAAGGATTGTCTAAGATTCAAAGAGATCAAGGAGATCACACCAGTCAGTCCTAAAGGAAATCAGTCCTGAATATTCATTGGCAGTATTGATGCTGAAGCTCCAATACTTTGGCCACCTGATGCAAAGCAGTGAGTCATTGGAAAAGACCCTGATACTGGGAAAGATTGAAGGCGGGAGGAGAAGGGGACAACAGAGGATGAGATGGCTGGATGACATCACCGACTCGATGGACATGAGTTTGGGTAAACTCTGGGAGTTGGTGATGGACAGGGAGGCCTGGCGTGCTGCGGTTCATGGGGAACCAAAGAGTCGGACACGACTGAGCGACTGAACTGAACTCAAGATGCAAAGAGCACCATAAGGTCTTGGATAGTTAGGAGAGGGGGATAAAAAGAAGACTGCGGTAAATGGGGCACCTCCTGAAATCATGACTTGTGAATTCTGTGGGTGAGAGCAGCCTGCAGGCACCGAGGGTGCCGCTCTGCAGAGACCGCTGGCTGCCTGGTCACCAGGTTCTCCATGAGAAAATGCTTCGGGCGCTGACTGTGCTGTGTGAAGCGGCCCCCTCCTGCCCACAGAGTTTTTCCTAGGTTTCTGTGTTCTGTAAGTTTAGCTCTCTACCATGTACCTGAGTGTATAGGGGCACAAAACAAAGAGGCACGTGAGGTTCAGAGGCGCACGTGATGTGTGGGGTGGGCAGTGTTTACAGGCATCCAGGAGCTAGGTTCTCAAACTTCAAGATGTGTGACACCCTCCCGGTGGTGGGGAGGGGGCACGGTGACCTCGGTAGCTATGGGCGGGACTGAGAGAGAGCTCACATCTCTGACAAGCTCTCAGTCAATATGGATTCTGTGTGGACCGCAGTACCAGGCCCTGCCATGGAGGTTCTCAGCTTTGGCTGTAAGTTTCCATACATGAGGAGCTCTTGAAACCTCTGAAGGCAGGCTCCACCCCTCCAAGGACATCAGAATATATATATATATATCTGAGGGTGGGTCAGTAGCATCAGTAGTTTTGAAAGCTCTCCATGCAATTCCTGCTCAGGTTGAGTTTGTGGGGTGGGGAGTGGGGAGAGCTGAGTGGATCGTGGGACTCCTTCCTATCACTTTGGAAATTTACCAAAAGTATATTGCAGCTGTCACTGTCTGACAGTTTCTGAGTTAAATGAACAGCTACCTTTAGTGTTTCCATCTCTGTTTTTGAAGAACACCGTGAAGTTTCCAAGATTCCCTCTACCCACCAGGCTCTGCTCCACCTGTTTATCAGCCGCGGAGTCTCAGCTGAAGCCCTCACGGATATTCTCACTCTTCTCCATTGACCCGTGGCCTCCTGTTTCCACTGCTACCTGCCCTCAGTTCTTTATGGCTGTGAGGGGTCTAGATGAAGAGAGCATTTTATCTTCTTGTGGAGCAAGGGCTCTCGGCCCAATAGCACATTACAGTCACCAGGGGCGATTCTGATTTATTGGATCTGGGGCAGGTCTCTGTGCTAGGGGAGTTTGAGAAGCTTCCTGGGTGATCCTCATGTGAACTCAGGGAGGTTATAAGATTATAAAGTTACAAGATTAAAAGAAACTTTAAAAAATAGTATTTTCTTCAATATTTTGAAAACTGGTTCTAAAAAAATTAAAGATGCTGGTCAGACAATAAACTACAGAAATTATTATTTTTTTTAATGTACATTGAATGATTTAGTTGGGGCTTTCCAGGTGGCGCTAAGTAGTAAAGAACCTGCCTGTTAATGCAGGTGGAGAAGGAAATGGCACCCCACTCCAGTACTCTTGCCTGGAAAATCCCGTGGACGGAGGAGCCTCGTAGGCTACAGTCCATGGGGTCACGAAGAATCGGACAGGACTGAGCAACTTCACTTTCACTTTTCACTTTCATGATTGGAGAAGGAAATGGCAACCCACTCTAGTATCCTTGCCTGGAGAATCCCAGGGACAGAGGAGCCTGGTGGGCTATAGTCCATGCGGTCACAAAGAGTCGGAGACTTACGGACTGAAAGTGTCCAAGTCGTTGCGACCCCATGAACTATAACCCATGAGGCACCTCTGTCCATGGAATTCTCCAGGCAAGAATACTGGAGTGGGTTGACATTTCCTTCTCCAGGGAAGGGATTGAGCACCAACGTTAATTAGGACAATGCTAACTGAGGAAGGATTTTGGTGCACAAGTAACAGTATGGCCCAGTGAGGCAGTCGCAGGGGCATAGTCATTCAGGGCCCCCAGTTTGTATCTCCAAGGTGACCTGGGATGGATGGGGGAAGAGTGGGTGTGGCTCAGGGGAGGCTCCCATTGGCTGGACGGGGCCATGTGCACAGCACCCCATTGGCCAGAGTTCAGTCACGTGGTCTCTCCCTCGTGCCTGGATGCCTGATTGCAGTTCTAGGCTCCAAAGGAGCGTAAAGGGTGTGGGACGGCCGGCGCTCTGTGTCCTCCCGCGTTTGTGTCAGGGGTCCGGCGCCTGTGGGCCTTGCACTTGGAAGTGCAGACTCCAGGCCGCCTGGGGGCAGGATCCTCCAGAGTTCACCTGCTGTGTTAAGCGACTGTGCTCTTTTTTTTTTCTTTTCTCCACAGATATCGCAAACGGCACCAGTTCAGGGGGGTACCGCCCACCTCCCAGAACCAAAGAAGTCATCATCAATGGCCAGACTGTGAAACTTAAATATTGTTTCACCTGCAAGATTTTCCGGCCCCCTCGTGCCTCTCACTGTAGCCTTTGCGATAACTGCGTAGGTGAGTCAGAGCCAAAATTGCCTCTGTTCCATTTAAGGCTTGTGATAAAATGTCTGCAGCTGATGGAGTAGCCTGATTTCCTTTGACCAGACCTGTATTTAAAGACAGCCAGCATGTGTGTCTCTTTAATCCTTCAAAACTAAGCAACTGGGTAATATTTATTTCAGTCCTTTGCCTCTGATCCGATCAACGGTCTACCGCTGATCCCGTTCACCAAGCATCACGGGATATCTTTTTTCTTTTTACATCCTACAACACATCCCTATGACAGCACAATGCCCCAGGTCTTCTCCTCCCAGGGACCACACACGCCAGAGTGGGGGTTCTTGTTCCCTGGAGGTTCCAGATCAGCAGACACTTGAAATAAAACCATGACACCCGTAGACCCTCCATTGCTGGAGGAGCTGGCCACATGTGTAGCCAGATTCTCCCAGCTCTTCAGAAGGCATTCTGCTTGGAGAGCTGGAGGCCATGGAAGCCCAAGGAGAGGAAAAGGGGCAAAGGTCCAGAGAGTGCTGGGCCCACAGTTATGTTGTTAGGTGGCCCCAGAGACCACCAAGACCTGCCCTCGCTGTCAGCTTGCCTCCTCCAGGATAGGCTAGGAAATGGGCCGAGGAAACACGGTGGAGCACAGAGGGCCTCAGCTGCAAGGCTTAGCCCTGCTGCTCGGTTGCCAGCACCGCAGCACAGCATTTCTGCCCCTATATGGGTCCCAGCCCCTGGGATTACTTGGCAAGCTCATCCCATCACACCGAGAGATGTTACCCACACTTGAAGACCATTACTCTGCCCCAGGATGGAGTGTCTCAGAGATGAGGTTGGCAAGGAGACGGTGGAAGCCCCAGGTGACAGAAAGGGTAATGAGAAAGGGATCACAGCTTTGCCACGTGGGGGAAGACCCACATTTTTTCAGTCCCATAGTCCGCCTCTAACAGAAATAACCAGGGGCTTCCCTGGGAAAACAGACATGGAAATCCTGTTAACCTCACACCTGAAAAGACAGAGCACCTCAGAACACACCTGTTTCCCTTAGTAACACACAGTCGACTGCTAACATTTTCCGAGCCTATTAGAATTCGTGGTCTTGATTCTTCTTAAGAAAAAAAAAATTACACAATGTGTTTCCTGCTGTACAAAGCTTTTTTGTTTATTGGCCTGAAATTTACTATAACTTTTAATCTACAGTCTGGTAGAAGTCCATGTCTTCCCTCTCAGACCTTTTCTTGATTTTATTCACTTGGAAAAATTACTGTTAGCCTTTGCCTCCTCAGCAAAACATTGTGGAGTTTTGTTGTCTTTCTTGTGTAGTGAGAACCAGTTAAGAGCCTGAAATCTGGCACCCAATGACCTGGGTACAAATGCTAGCTTCATGATTCAGGCATGCTACCTCAACTCTGTATGCCTTGGTTTTCTCATCTTTATAATGAGGTCAGTAGCAGTGCCTTCCTCTCGGGACGATTGAGATAGCAAATGAGTTAAGGTGTGCAAAGCACTCAGCGTGGCTTTTGGTAAATTCTCTGTGGTTGTTAGCTGTTACTACTGCTCCTTTGACACTTCTGATTGGCTTTCTCTGACCAATGTCTTGGTCTACGGTAGCCCTCTGCAGGTATGATGACCAAACCCGTCCCTGGTCCTCTATGTGAGGACACACACCAGAGTTTACAAGGTCATGAGACAGCCTTTGTGTGATTTCTGATACCCTTCCGGGTGTTTCCAGCCCCAGTGACCATCCCATGCCCATCTTGAGGACACTCAAGCCAAAGCACCCCGGTGGCTTAAATATCTTCAGGGAAACAATCCATAGGGATTCACAGGATCCTTTCTTGGGTTGTAATTTTGGGATTACATGATGGAATATTATAGGATAATATGTAACTTACACTCTTTCACCTAAAAATCTTCTGTTATTTTGCGTATCTTCTCCTGGAGGTCTAATGACTTGTTCCA
The DNA here is from genome assembly GCA_006408695.1 of Aepyceros melampus. Taxonomy (NCBI): domain Eukaryota; kingdom Metazoa; phylum Chordata; class Mammalia; order Artiodactyla; family Bovidae; genus Aepyceros; species Aepyceros melampus. The sequence continues at coordinate 245,581 of SJXQ01010831.1, read as the reverse complement.
GTTGGCATTTACAGGGAGGGAGTGGTTACCTACAGACCTGAAGAGTTTACAGGACATCTCTCTCTTTTTTTTGTTTTTATCATTTATAAATGTGTTTACCCATTGCTAGATAACTGTTTCTATTTGTTCATTTATATTCCATCTGTAGGGTAGATTCCTAATCATGATAAAATGTTCCTTTCTGTCTCATAGTGTTTTAAAATTCTCTTCAATTATATCATAAAACACTTCCTGAAAGTTCATCAAATTCTCTCGTTTGTTCCCTCCACATAGGTTTAAGAACCCTGATGTATTAGATGTAAAATCCTCTTACCAGAGTTATTCATCTAGTTAATGGTATACTTCTATGGTGGTTTAGTTGCTAAATCATGTCCAGCTCTTGCAACCTATGGACAGTAGCCTGACAAACTCCTCTGTCCATGGGGTTCTTCAGGGAAGAATACTGGAGTGGGTTGCCATTTCCTTCTCCAGGGGATCTTCCCAAACCAGGAATCGAACCCAGGTCTCCAGCATTGCAGGCAGATTCTTTACCAACTGAGCTACTAGAAACTCCCAGTGAAACAGTAAGAGCCATCGGTCTGTAGTGTCCAGGAGCCCTTCTGATAGGTTCTGAGCAGCCTTTCTGGTAACTCCAAGTCAGCATGGTAACCCAGAACTCCACAAGCAAGCCTGATGCTGTCCTGTGATGGGAGGATGCAGAGCCGCAAAGGGAAAGGAGAGGAAGGGGGAAGGTTCGGGGTGGGCTCAGAGGAGAGAACTACATAAGGAGCACATTGCCAGTATCTGCCTCTAAGCTTCGTTTGACGGTCCTTGGGCTGAAAGTGGGCAAACTGTAATCAGGGCCCCGCTCTGCTGGGGACAGGTGAGGGGAATAGCACACAGCTGATGGAAAGTAAATGTACTTGCTGCACTCGGGGAACAACCACACAGAGACTCAGACCTACATTGTTTTGCCTTTCGAGTTCATTACACTACATTTGGGCCTTGGGGGTGACCCATTAGCTGACCAACAAATTGAACCTTGTCCATTTGGGAAAATAGACTGGAAAGCAGTTGTCTCCAGTGGAGAAGTATAATTGCAGAGTTTGCCACTACTTTATTTTTAGATGGCAAGTTTTTATTGAATTCTACTTTTTGCAGCCAGGGGGAAAAAGTACAATGATGTGCTGAAAGCCAGCATTCAAACATGTGGCTTCCCTTCCATGGTAATTAATGGGCTCAGGTTGGTCCTTCCTAGGCATGCAAATCAATGTCACTTTGCACTGGTAGAGGAGAGTGGAAAATGCAGCTCCCGAAGTGTATTTTTCTTTGTTAAGTAGGTTTGGAGTGAGAGCAAAGTCATAGGGGCTCTGTAGTTTGAGTCGAGGGCTGAGGGAAAAGCTTTTTGGGGAGCACACTGTTGCTAGCAGAGCCAGGGGGTTGGGACACGGCTCTAAGGACAGATGCCCAGGACTGGGTCCTGGTCGTACCCTTGGATAATATTGGAACCTGGGCAGGTGACCCTCAACTGTTTCCACATCTGTAAGATGGGATGATCCCAGTACTGCCTTGTAGGTTTCTTCTAAGGATGAACCGAGACAGTGCCCAGCACGCACCGACCTGGTGCCTGCTGAGGACTCACAAAGAGCCTGCCAGTGAAGTGGCGTTACCCGTTACCATGTGTAATGGGAGCAGGCCTGCCGCAGTGCTCCCAGGTAGTAGAATGAGACTGTCATCACGGAGCGATGGAAGCCCCCTTGTTTTCCTGTAATCTGGGAGGCTTTCCATGAGCTGCAGCTGCAGGAATGAATACATTCTCTCTCTATCTCTGACTTTGTCTCTTTTCATCTCTGTTTCTCTCCTGTTGTCTCTTTGTGTTGCCGTCAAATTGCTTCTGCATATTTGAAACAGAGTGTTTGGGGTCGTTTGTTTATCCAGGCAATTTTTGATGTTATAAAACATTTTTATACAACTGACAGCTGGGGCTAAGGGGTCATCTCTGTTTGCTCAGACCCCTAGGAGCCCTCGGGTCATTTAAAGGAGAATAACAGATGGAGTTGGAAAGCAAAAACTGCCCTGCGGAGGTCTTCTGGACGTTCCAGCCCCAAGTGAGCCCCCTCCACCTCCCTACCACCCCCCTGTCGGCCAGAGTGGACCCTTTCAGGGAAGTCTGCCTTTCGGTGGACTCTGGGCCAGTGTTGGAGTAGCCAGCAGCTTTCCCTGGAATTGGGTATTTTTTTCTTAAAACAACCTAAACCTGTAATAAAAAAGGACTTACTTGAAAATAATTTATTCACACACTGTGAACTAAATTAAGTTTGCCAAACACCGGGAGGAGCATTGCAAGCGTTTGCAACCCTGCTCTACGAGAGCCTGTCTCATTTTGACCAGCTCAGCATGAAAGCAGCAGAACCTGGATCCCCAACTTTCCACCTCCTCTGGGCAGAGGGGAGCCCGTCTTTCTCCGAGATGCCACATCTGGAGGTGCCATGAGGCCACAGGAGGTGATGTGGGAAGCCCTCGCGTTGTCAGCCCTGCAGGCCTCCTCCCTCACACAGCAGATGCCCTGGCCCCTTTTTCTCCCTTCCCCTTCTGTCCCTTCTGGTGTGGATAGCACAGAGAGCCTCCAGACACCCTTTGCTGGGGCTCATGCCCAGCAATTTTTGTTTTGGAAGAGTTTAATTGTTCTCACTTTTTTTTTTTTAAGGTGTTTTTTTGGTGTGGACCATTTTTAACCTCTGAGCCACCAGGGAAACCTTAGGTGTGGACCATTTTTAAAGTCTTTATTGAGTTTGTTATAATATTTCTTCTGGTTTTTTTTTTTGTTGTTGTTCTTGTTTTAGCCTTTTGACCAAGAGGCAGATGGAGTCCCATCTTCTGGACCAAATATGGAACCCACACCCCCCACACTGGAAGGCAGTCTTAACCAGTGGACCACCAGGGAAGCGCCTTAATGGCCATCTTTAAATGCTCGCCCTTTCTCCCCTGGGCTCTCTACTCTGCTCTCCCTCTGCCCCGCAGTGTCCCCTCCTGTCCGACCAGATGCTTCCTCTGTGGTGCGGGTCTCTGAGCCGGAACTGCAGATGTCTAGTGTGTTCTGCACACTCTGCTGAACCCAGTCACTGCTTCACAGCTGTACTCAATGTTAAGAGGTCTGGTACATTTGAGATCTAGAATCCTAGCTACCTTCTGGTGTAGGGCAGCACTCTGGAACTTCTTTTTAACTATTTGGGTATGCTGAGAGGGTATTCGTTTTCCATAGGAAAGCAGATCATTTGAAGAGAATGCAGCAAGCTAGCATTTTTATCTTCTTAGGGACCAAAAGAACCCAGGGATTTATGGTGCCCCTCCTGGTTCCAGTATCCTTGCTTTTGACTGACATGTAATGAGCTTCTATGCGTCAGGCGCTGTACTAGTATCTAGCAGCTTCAAAATAAAATACAGTCCCCAAGAATCACTATTAAGAACAGACCAAAGAGAATTCAGCACAGAAGGTATTGTGTTTATCATATTACATGGATCAAAAAGAGTAATTTTACATGCGTGAAGAGTTTATTTAAAAATTCAGTCATCAATGTAGATACATCAAAAAATATTGCATCAACATACCTAAGGTGAACATTGTTAGAAAACGCAAGGAAAGTTTGGTATAAACATCATGCTAGTGAGAAACAATACCTCTGGTTTTGTTGGCTCAGGTAAGCAAAATAAAAGTAAGAAAATAAAAGGTATCAATATGCAGTTAATATATACATGTTGAACTGTTTTGGCAAAGTATGCTGATGTTTTTTAACTGATTGTGGAGCATTAGCAAAATTAATCAGAGTAGCTGCACAAAAGTCCCCAACCTCCTGAAAGCTACCAGGTACTTCACAGTGTGTCATCTAATGACACAACAATGGAAATCAACCACAAAAAATATAAATACACAAGCCTAACCAATTGTAATGGTTTTTTCAGGAGTGATTTTTATTTATTTATCTGACTGCACTGAGTCTTGGTCGTGACAAGTGGGATCTTTTGTTGTAGCGTGCAGGTTCTGTAGTTTAAGCACACGGGCTCGGTTGCCCCCATGACATGTGGGATCTTAGTTCCCCAACCAGGAATCGAACCCACATTCCCTGCATTGCAAGGCAGGTTCTGAACCACTGGACCGCCAGGGAAGTCCCGAATTGCAGTGTTTTTTAAAGAATGTTTTCATTAGCTCGTGGGTGACAGAGATTCCAAAATGGCAATGGTGGAATAGTTGAAAAGCGACAGTAAAAACAATGCAAAATAGAACTCCATGAGAAGGAATGGTTTGGAAAGCTATCGGGTAGCTTGTTGAAATGAAGTTGGAGGCTGCAGAACCGGGCGTGGCAGCCTGGAGGAGCCAGGGAGGCTGGGTGGCTGAGCGCAGCTAGTCACACCTGTGATAGGATGGTCCCAGGAGGCGCAGGCACTACAAGCAGGACATCTGCGGAGCCACCACTGATTCTGACTCTGCTGCTGCCATCGACTTGGAGCCACAACTCTTGTCTGCAGCGAGCGTGGGCTCTGGAGGCAGAGATCGGGGTGGGAGGGAGCACCTGGGCCTGATTCATTTCCACACTTGGGTGACCAGTGAGGGGAAGAGGTAGCTGCTCCACCCTCCCAGGGGTGGGGCCCACCTCCCATCTATTCCAGGATTCTCTACAAACAGGAAGTTTACTTGGATGTTGGATGGCCAATGAAATGAAAAGTTTAGAAAAGTCTAGTACAAAACAAAACAAAACTGGATTTAGAAGCCAGTAAAGGAACAAAGCAGCCATCTCAAGAAGACCGAAAAAAAAAAAATAGCAAAACAAACTTTAGAAAAACAGGAAGAAAACCATTAATGACCTAGAGAACAGAAAAATAAAAAGAGTACCAGATCTAATTCTTTGGCAAATAAACAGCCAAAAGATAGACTTCTGGTATGATTGAAAGAGGGGAAGCAATGAAGTGGAAATAACAGATTCAAATGAGACATTCTCTCCACAAACTTAGGTGTAAATTAAATGAAGTTTGAGGCAGGAGACAAGGTAAAACATGTCCAGTTTGATTACCAATACCATTTTGGAAAAAGTTGTTGTTTAATCAGTCAGTCGTGTCTGACTCTGCAATCCCATGAACTGCAGCACACCAGGCTTCCCTGTCCTTCACCGTCTCCCGGAGTTTGCTCAGACTCATGTCCGTTGAGTCGATGATGCTGTCCAACCATCTCATCTCCTCCTCCTGCCTGATTATTGGAAACTGTATAATCTCTACAGTTCACGTGGGGGCTGCCCCTAAGCTTTCTATAGTGCCACATGGGTTATGTTCTGTTCCTGAGGGTATCCTGTCCCTTTGTGTTAACCTTTATTTCAGTTTCTTTTTTCCTAGAGTCTGGAGTTTTATCCTTTTGGTTTAAGCAACAGGTCCTGTAACTAAAAAGTGTATCAAGCAACCTAATTAGTGCTTTCTTTAAAAAACTGGGGGATAATTGTTTTACAATGTTGTGTTGATTTCTGCTGTACAACAGTGCGAATCAGTCATAATTGTATATGTATATACATATCCCCTCCCTTTTGAGCCCCCTTCCCTCCTCCATCCCACCCCTCTATGTCATTCACAGAGTGTGAGGCTGGGCTCCCTATGTTATATAGCAGCTTCCCACTAGCTGTCTATTTTACACGTGATAGTGTTTATATGTTAATGCTACTTTCTCAATTCGGCCTACGCTCTTCATCCCCCACTGTGCCCACAAGTCCGTTCTCTACGTCTGCATCTCTATTCCTGCCCTGCAAATAGATTCATCAGTACCATTTTTCTAGATTCCATATAGATGCATTAATGATATTTAGTTTTCTCTTTCTGACTTACTTCACTCTGTATAACAGGCTCCAAGTTCATCCACCTTAATTTGGATTCAAGTCATTAATCATGTTTTCACCCTCTCCCATCCACTGACCTCTCTGGAGAGCTTTGTTTGCCACTAATTGTGTCTCCAACTCTTAACTTGAAATGAATAAATATAGATGTGAGATCTTTTAGCTGAAAACAAACTAGGAGATTTTTCTTTTCACGGATAATCTATTGCAGTGTACCAAGGGTTTAATGAAACTTGCAAAATGACAGATAACCTCAAGGCATATTACCGTCATTGTCATGTAACTCACACTGTGTAAGAGTGTGGAGAAACCGGAATCTATTTCATGGCCGTGGGGAAGACTGCCGTTTGTTCATAAAAGGTCTTATTCATTGGTTAGATGGAAACGCAGAGCCAGATGTAGCCAGCTCTAAACAATGTAAATGAAACTTTGGGGTGTGTATTTTTGGTATTAATTTATTCCCGGTTTTCTTAGGAGAAACTCAAGTCCTTCTCAGACAGTGAGGAGCTTTAATTAAGTCACTTATTATCAATGATTCATTGTTATAGCTCAGTGACAGATGGCAGAATTCCAAGTAACCTTCCTAACTCACTTGACCATAAGATGACATTCTTTCCTGGAACACTTTTCATCTCCTCTTATGTCAGATTAAGACTATTCCTGGTTGTCAGTACGTTGGGTTTTTCCTGTCTATTCCGACCAGTTCACATTTCCTGTATTTCCCTGTTGGTTCCCATCTTGTAGGAGCCAGTAGCTCTTCTATTGGCTCCTCCATAACCTCTTCCTGGCCTTTCCCCAAGTTCTTCTCTTGGCTCCCCTCATCCTCCGCGGAGTCTTTCTACTGTAGCTGGAGATGCTCTTTCGTTGCCTCCAGACAAGCTGGTCCCTTCTCTGGCCACCTCGTTCTCGACATGCCTTTCCCGCAATAGGACCTGCTGTATTCTGCCACCAAGAGTTTCTTCCAAAAAAGTTAAAATTGAGAAAGCATGGAGGTACATTTGAGGCAATAACCAAAATAAAATAAAATTCTACAAAGTCTCTTAGCTTTCAGAAGACGTTCCTTCATAATGTTTGTTAAGGATGTAAGCATATGTAAGTAGATGTAAATTCCCCAAGATGGAGTACCCAGGCCTGGGGAGTAGAAGGAGGTGGGGTCGTACGCATGGGCAAGGTTGCGAGCCATGGGAATGGACTCTCGCTGACTCACCCTGGCTTCCACCCCTGAGGTTAGGCCACCTGGGTGTTCTGGGAATTGCTCCTCTCTCGCAAGATCAGTGGCCAACAGTGAGGCCTCCCATGGGAGGTGTGGCTGACCTGCAACCTTGAAAAACCAGTATTAGTAAAATATCTACCATCTTTTGAGGGCTGTTGGAAGCCATGCGTTGTAAGTATAATTTTACAGATGAAAATTCATCAGTGTTAGTATTTCTTCTCTAACTCACCTTAGGGCCATAGTCCTCTGGGTATCTGAGGTGGACACTAACAGGGTCTGACAACATGGGTAGAAGTCCACCAAGCTCAGTGGCCGGAGCAGGGCCCAGGGGTGGATGTTGACAGTCAAGAGGCGAATCAGCCATGTCTGCAGAAGGCTTTGTAAAGCAAGCATTTGCAACTAATCCAAAAGGATCTCTTCATCGGCTGCTCTGTGTCAGTAGAATGCAAAGAAGTGTACGATGGGCTTCCTGCCCTTGATGAGTTTTCTGCCAACTCAGAACAAGTGAACTAACACCATAAAGAAATATTTGAAGGAATTCCCTGGTGGCCTCGTGGCTAGGATTCCGGGCTTTCACTCTCGTGGCTTAGGTTCAATCCCACCTCGGAAACTGAGATCCCACACAGTGTGGCCCCTCCCCCAAAAAAAAGAAGGAAAGAAAAAAAAAATTGACCAGGTTGTAGCACTCAGGATATCTAATCTGACTTTAGGAGGGTGAAATGGGAGGAAAGGCTGGAAGAATTCAGGGGCAGCCACCCTGAAGCTCTTGGATATCTGTGGAGAAAGAGGATCTAGACTGAGCTCCTATGTGCCAAGCTTGGGCAGGGCCCTGAGACAGTCTGATCTCACACATCAGTGTAAAGTGGACTGCAGAGATGTCTTAGCCGACTCTTGGCCAATGATGATGCAGTATAACAAACACCCTCCAGAATCCCAGTGGCTTTGAACCAGCAGCATTTCTTTTCCTCATGTGTCTGTAGGTCAGTTCTGGGTTAGCTCCGGGCATCACTCAGGTTCATCTTCTCAGATTTGATTCTGGGACCCTGGTGGAAGAGCCTGCAGCTGCCAGGCATGTTTTCCTCATGGGGAGTCACTGGACTACATGATGGGGGAGCAAATAAGCAATATCTCTTACAGCTTCTGCTTCCAGTACATCTGCCAAGCCTCTGGTAGCCTAACAAGGCACGTGACCATGACCGTGACCACGACCATCAATGGGGCAGGGAAGGATACGCCCCCTCAGGAAGGGGAGCAGTGCGTATTTGCTGAAATTACCCAGTCTGTCACATGCAGGGAGACTTGAAGGCCAAAGACCAGTTACCTTCTAAGCAGCGGTTGTGTGTCTTAATTCATCTCTTTAAAGCAGACGGTGCCTTCCACTAATGCCCAACAATCAGTTGTTTACTTGAGTTGCCTAGACTTGAAACTGACCTCCAGCAACAGATTTGGGAGTTAGGGAGGTTAAGGATGAATCATACTTTACCAGCCCTGAGGTTTCTTCTTCTAAGATATTTGTGGAAGGAGCTGATCCAGCTGCTCTCTGTTGGGTGTTAAACAGTAAATGTTTCACCAAATTCCACCCACTGTTTGTGGGAGTTGGGCAGGACTGAACTGTTAAAAGGCTGGAGAATGAATAGTGAAAAATAACCTGTGTGCCTTAGTTTTGAAAGCTTAATACATGTTTGGACATTGTTTTTTAAAAGCTATATAAATAATTTGGTTTGTTGGAACAGATTAAGTTTTATTTTTTAAAGGTTGAAAATATTTTAAATAAAGGACTAATTGAAATTGGAATAAAGGAAGAAGAATCATTTACTTAAGAACCTAGTACCTTCTTGTTGTTCAGTCGGTAAGTCATGTCCAACTCTTTGCAACCCCATGGACTACAGCATGCCAGGCTCCTCTGTCCTCCACTATCTCTCAGAATTTGCTCAAGTTCATGTCCATTTAGTCGGTGATGTTGTCTAACCATCTCATCCTCTGCTGCCACCTTCTCCTTTTGCCTTCAATCTTTCCCAGCACCAGGGTCTTTTCCAATGAGTCGACTCTTTGCATCAGGTGGCCAAAGTATTGGGGCTTCAGCTTCAGCATCAGCCCTTCCAATGAATATTTAGGGTTGGTTTTCTGTAGGATTGACCAGTTTCATCTCCTTGCAGTCCAAGGGACTCTCAAGTGTCTTCTCCAGCACCATAATTCAAAAGCATCAATTCTTCAGCACTCAGCCTTCTTTATGGTACAACTCTCTCATCCATTCATGACTTCTGGAAAAAGTATAGCTTTGACTATATGAACCTTTGTAAGCAAAGTGGTGTCTCTGCTTTTTAATATGCTGTCAAGATTTGTAATAGCTTTTCTTCCAAAGAGCAAGTGTCTTTTAATTTTGTGGCTGCAGTCACCATCTGCATGATTTTAGAGCCCCAAAAAATATAATCTATCACTGCTTCCACTTTTCCCCTTCTATTTGCCGTGAAGTGATGACAAAGCGATGGGGCTGGGTGCTATGATCTTGGTTTTTTGAATGTTGAGTTTTAATCTAGCTTTTTTTCACTCTCCTCTTTCACCCTCATCAAGAGGCTCTTTAGTTTCTCTTCACTTTCTGGCATTAGAGTGGTATCAATCTAGTACCTATGAAAATGTAATTATCTTTTTTGATTAAAGAAGTGAAATGGACACATAGAAACAATTATACTAAAATAACTTGCGTTTTATGATGCCATCCTGTGTTTATGTTGGGTTTTTGACTTTTGGAGGAAGTTCTATGTACTACGTTATCTCTTTCACTGCTCACAACCAGCCTAGGCCTCCGTCAAGTGAGAAAGTATCACCTCCATTTGCAACAGAACTCAAATTCAGAGAGGGCAGGAACTGTCCACAGTCACACAGCAAGACTCTAGCAGCTGGAACCAGAAGGCAGCCTCCGACCCTTGTGTGAAAGTTCATAAACCACAGACGTAGAGCGGAGAGAAACCCAGCTGGGCCTGAAAGTCCACAGCAGGTGGACAAGTAAGACCTAAACAGGTGAGAACAGGTGATCCTTTCTGTCCCAGCCTGGGAGCAACGCTGATTATCCAGCAGCTCATGTCGACCACGAGTGAGGCTCTGTGGATCCAGGGCGGGGGCCGCTCGCAGGGTGAGATGGGTGAGCTGAATCCCGCGTGGTCATCAGCGAAGGGAAGGCAGGCGTCTGGCACAACCTCGTTGGGCCTGAGCAAAATCATAAGTAAGCGCCGCGTGCCAGCTGTTTCCTGGGATTATCGGGTTATCAGGACAAGACACGTGCAGAAGTACTTCAGATGTTTAAAAACCTCTCAGATGCATATGAAGATTATACTCTCTTCCCACAGTTTTACCACCTGAGTATCCTAGTTTTTATATGACAGAGGCTCTCTGTGCCTCCAGTCGGGCCTTCTCCTCCCCAGGGTTCCTTGAGTCCTTTAGGATCCCGGGGGAGAGTTTAATAGATCATCAGATAAAGCAAAGCTGATGGGAACACAGCAACTTGAGTGGAAGCAGTGAGCCCCAAACCTGAGGAGAGTGTGCCGATCTACCCCATGGCCTGAACAGAACAAGTTCCCCAAAAGGCCCTGAATGGGGCCCCGAGTGAGATGCCCTGAGCACAGACAGTGGGACTATGGCCTTATGCAGAAGTGCAGCCACTTGCTGGACCCAACTTCTTCCAAGGACAGACCTGAGCAGTGGCTGAGACCCTTGGTTCTCCAGGTACTTAGAGCAGAGATCCCAGCTCTGGGCACCATGGATGGGACTCTGGGGGTCCACGAGCTTGGATGGAGAAACACTGGCGTCTTCCATCTCACTGAGCTGTAAAGGAGACCTACCATTTCCTCCTGTTATGAACACAGGCATAGCCAACCACGTTAGTCATTTTAGTCACCCCTAGAAGCCACAGACATTTTCGCATGACACTGCGGACACGGAAGATAGATCATTCACATTTGCTCCTGCCTTGAAACCACAGTCGTTGATAAACTGTAGCTCTTGTTATTTGATATCGCAATAAACAAGCAGGTATCCTACTATGGCACAACTTTTAAACTATTTTGGAAATGGCATTTGTCACTGGTTTCTTTTGTCCCCCTGTGTATTCCGTCAGCATTCTGAGACGGGCCCGTGGCTTCATGAGACGCTGACAGGGATCACGGTGCACAAACTAAGCTAAGAACCCGGGTGAATCTTGTTCCGATTCTGCAGGTGTTAGGAGACGGACTCCTTCAGGTGGCAGGTAGTATCTCCCCACCCCAGAGGATTGCTGTTGATTTTTCTCAAGGAATAGGCAGCAACATTTATTTCAAGAATGCTGTTTTTTCCCAAATACTTATTTATGCATTTGGCTGCACTGGGTCTTAGACGCGGCATGTGGAATCTTTAGTTGCCACATGTGGGATCTGGCTCCCCGACCAGGGATCGAACCCAGGATCCCTGTGTTGGAACATGGAGTCCCAGCCACTGGATCACCAGGGAAGTCCAGTGAATGCCATTCTGGAAGTCCCACCATTTTTAAAAGCTTCTTTAAAAAAAAAGAAAAAGAAAAACTATATTGGGCTTGTTCTTCCTTCCTCCCTTTCTTCCTCTTTCACTCTCAACCCAAAACCAGGTGTGCAGCACACACACACTCACACACACACACACACACACACACACACGCAGCTTCCTGCACCGGGCAGGCAGGCCTGGGCCACCCACCCAGGGTTCCTGCCAGCCCTGGTGTCCCGCCTGCTCTAGAGTCTTGGTTGTTTTTTGGGGACATCTATGTCACCCTTTTGTTACAAAGTAGAGAACAGAGAGCTCAGGCAGGACAAGGGCTGTGCCACTGACCCCTCCCGGACCCTTCCTCCCCGTCTCTGTGCTCTCAGGCCAGTAGACCCCTTCTTTAAAATTGTTGAGAATTTATTCCTTCCATTGTTCTTGCCTCAATCCTTTTATGCTACTGAGAAACACTGGGAAGATAAGAACCCTTGGTATAGTTAAAGAAATTTAAATTTTCCCACAAAAGATAATATAATATTGTCTTAAAACTTGAAGCCAAGATTGTTTCTAAGTCCCACAAGGGTTTTGTCATGGTTTGGGTCGCATGCCTTTTCATTGGAAGTTAGCAAAAGTAAGATAACTGTTACAGAGCTGACTCTTGGCTCTTACACATTCAGTTCACAACAACATCACAGTAGCAGGGCTTGCCCTTGTGCCGTTCATCCTGTGATAGAAGTAACCAGTTTTCTAACCAAGCTGTTTGTGCCTAAAAAACAATTGGCTATTACTAACTGATTTATGGGTTTGTTTTTCAGTCTGATGAACCAAAAATGCATTTTTCCATCTTTAATCATGCTGAATATTTGCTGGAGGACAGGAAATCACCAGCATGTGTGCCTGGAATTACTATAATGCTGTGCTCAGGGAGGCAGGGAACTTCTAGGCTAATGGCCCTTCAGGGCTGTACACAGGGCCACGCCAACACTCCTTCACTCTCCTGCTTAAGGAACATCTTTTGACTGTTGCTGGCGTGCCAGGCTTTGTCTAGGCAGGCTCTGGGGAGACGACGGTGACAGTGATCAGCCCAGTCCTGCCTGCAGAGCTTCCCTACTGGGGAACCCGGGCAGATTCACAAACACCTGTGGTACATGGTCATGCCTGCACACCTGTGGGAGCATCAGAGGCTCCTCCCATCTGATGGACACATCAGAAGAGGACGACCTGTGCGGAGATCCAGAGCAGCAGGAGGCAGGCAGACTAGAGGGACTAGAGAAGGTGGAGACTGCAGGCGGAGGGGCAGGACATGAGCACTTGCCTTCCAAGTCATGTTGAGGAGTTTCAATCTTATCCTAAGGGCAAGGGACAATGGAGTGGGTGTATCAGCCACGTGTTTCAGAAAGTGCCTTCTGTCTGCATGGTGGAGAGTGAACTGGTTGGTGATAACTCGAGGCCAAGGACAGGTATGAGGGCTGCTGCTACCCTATCACGAGGGTCGTAGTCATGGATGGATTCCAGGAACACTGGAAAAAGCCACGGGACTCAGTGCTTCATTAAATTCATGGAGTTGGGGCAAAGAAAAGTGTTTGATCCTCTGTCTCCTGAGTGTATGATTATCTCCCTATGTTAGAAAATTAATGCTTTGAAAGAAGAATCGAGTTCTCATATTTTCAGAGAATCATGACACAGTGACCTGAGTCTATAAAGAACTCTGTTACTGTTGCTGCTGCTGTTTAGTCGCTGAGTTGTGTCCGACTCTTTGCGACCCCATGGACTCCCAAGTTTCTGTGTCCTTCACCATCTCCTGGAGTTTGCTAACTCATGTCCATTGAGTCAGTGATGCCAAACAACCATCTCATCCTCTGTCACCCCTTCTCCTCCCACCTTCATTTCCCAGCATCAAGGGCTTTTCCAGTGAACTGGCTCTTCACATCAGATGGCCAAATTATTGGAGCTTCAGCTTCAGCATCAGTTCTTCCAGTGAATATTCAGGGTTGATTTCCTTTTGGATGACTGGTTTGATCTCCTTGCAGACCAAGGGACTCTCAGGAGTCTTCAACACCACAGTTCAAAAGCATCAATTCTTCAGTGCTCAGCCTTCTTTATGATCCAACCCGAACATCTGTACTTGACTACTGGAAAAGCCATAGCTTCAACCATACAGACCTCTGTCAGCAAAGCGCTGTCTCTGCCTTTTAATACGCTTTCTAGGTTTGTCGTAGCTTTTCTTTCAAGGAGTGCATAACTCACTTTAAGCACCAGAATCCTCTGGCTCTCGATCCAGAACGGGATCTGCAGAAACAAACACGAGGGCCCAGAGTCAGCAATGTCAGCCTCAGGGAACTGGGCACCGCGTGTGTCCAGCTTTGAGTGGCTGGCTGGTGTCTGAAGTCAGACACAGAGTGGGGAGAGGGAGAAAAAGAAGTGCTAGAAAGTAGTAGGAAGAGAAATACAAAAGGGAGGGGGCAAGAGAGGCAAATGTGGAGAGGAAGTGAAACCTCATGAGACGGATGTGGCGATGAAGGTGCTGAAGCAGAGCCGTCCATCTGGGGCAGAGGTGTGGGAGGGAGATGTCCCTCACCTCTCACAGGGCTGCCCCAGAGCTGCCCAGGCTGCCCGCTGTGCCCGCAGGGCAGACTCACAGGAACTCAGCCCTGTCATCCATAATGGCCCCTGCTGCCACAGTGACCGCTCCTCCCTTCTGTCCAGCTGTTCACACAGTGATGTCGTGAAGAGCATGGCGAGCTTTGTGGTGCATGAGATTTGGTCTCCTGCTCATAAGTCCATTGTCAATCCTGCCCTAAGCAGAAAGTGTCTCCTCCCCTATCCTGGGGCCTCAGGACAGAGAACAGAAGAGGGTGGAAGCAGTGTTGAGAAAAAGCAAGCCCTGCAAGAGCCCACAGATAACAAAACAAGGGACATCCGTGGACAAAGGCTGGGTTCAGGGCGAGTGCTTTAGTGAGCCTGGAAGAAGGAGAGCCTTGTCTCAAGGTGTCAGGGAACGAGCAAGGGGACCCCAGAGGTGCATCCAGCTGGGCCAGTGCAGTCTCCTCGAGTGGCTGGCTGAAAGTCTTCAGCATTTCCTTAGAGAGAAAGACTCACAGATGACATCCTAACAGGCGTGTGTAGGAATCTTGCCCATGACTTGGTAGGGTGAGTCCTCATACCAGAGGAGGCTTCAGACATTCCCAGCAGAGTCCTTCACTGGCATCATAGCGGCCCAAGGCATAACCCCTCCGTTCGCGTTGTTTGCAGGCAGCTGAACTGGGTGGATCCTGCCTGCATCAAGAATCCAGACCTAGAGTGGGCGCCATCAAGTAAACTGCCTGCCCCTGTGAGGTTCTCAGAGGCTCATTTTCCTCATGCCTGTCACCATGGGAACCTCATAACCAGCCCTAGGAGGCAGGGATGGAGAGAAGGTTCGCAGACACAAAGGAGAAACAGCAGGCAAGGTTGGCTCACACCCTGGCAAGCAGGGGCCACCCCCAGAGCCGTCGCAGAGCAGCCCTGCTCTTTGCAGGCTTGGGTCCTGGCTTGCTGGCCCCTCAGGTTCAGAGCCACCCTTTGGGAAAGCCCCCTTTAGCCAAGCTCTCACTCTGAACCTGCAAAGCGAGGTTGCCCATGTGTTCATCTTCAGCATATGACTCTGTGACTGGTCAGACTACGGGGGCAGCCAGGTCATAGTCAGAGGCTAATTTATACCTGTAGGATGAGAAATATAACCCTCATGGGAGGTTCTGTCCTGTAAGTCCATGTGTATTTTCAAAAAACGCTTTGCTAGAAGACTCTAGTAATGTTAAATAATGCATTTAAAAGTAAATCTTAAAACATGTCTTTTCTTATGTGCATTTGTTTATGTATTTTAAAACTGTTTTCAACAAAAGAAAGAGACTGTATGTCCAGTGCCATGTTTTGGAAAATGCATCCTTCACCAACAGGCAAGTCTCAACAGCAGGCCCTCTGGGGCACCCGGACGTATTTTTAGCTTGTCCTGGGTCCCTGCCATGGAATTCAACCACAGGGCCTATGAGCGGCACTCAGGTCTGCTTCTAATCAAAGGTAAACTGGACCTGACCCAGAGGCGAGGATCTTGGGCCATGTTTTATTTTTATCTGACCAAGAATGCTCACCTCATTTCTGCCTGTAATTGTTAAACTGCAACTCAGCTTTAAAAATACTTTTCTTCGATACCTGGAAAAGCCACAAGCAGTTACTCTGGGCAGGTCTGTTTCTGTTGGTCTCTCTCCCCATGCGTGTGCCTGTGAGCCTGTTTGTGTGTGGCTCCTGGCTTCGTGTCTCTGGGGGGTCAGTGTGCTCATCTCTGATCTCGCATTTGCTGCCTTTTGCCTTCCTGAAGTCTGTGTCTTGCTCTCAGGCCTCCAGCTCAGACCTCTCTCAGAGCCTCAGACTTGCAGATGCATCTCTTTTCCAGGCACTTGGGGAGCTTAGAGACACCCCAAATGAGCACCCCCCAGGACCCCCACCTCTCTGAGTCCCCACACCGCCGTTGGTTGCACAAGGCAAACACACCCTATGTTTCTTCCTAGGTGGATGCATCTCCACTGGTGGGGCCAACCGCAAGCGACCATCACCTCTCACCTTGCCTGGACGGGGGTCTCCTAGTGGACCCCCACCAACCACTCCTCACTATCCAGTCCACCTGCTCCCGTCCCCAACAGAATCTGATCACACCACCTCTCTTCTTAAAAGAGCCACTGCTGGGGGCTCATAGGCAGGAAGCCAACATCCTTTTTGTCTGGTCCACAGATCCGAGCCTGCCCGCCTCATGCCTCACGGCCTGGTCTCCAGCCCCAAGGGCCTCCTCTCAGTTCCTGGAAAAAGCCACACCCTCTCTGTGGACTCCTGACCACCCCTCGCGGCGGGCTTGGAGTGGTTCCCAGGGAGGCACACTCCTCCCTGGGCTTTCTGTGCCCCTTCAATGCTCTGATTGGTTATTTATGATGGTCTCTGCCCCCAGGAGAAGGAAATGGCAACCCACTCCAGTACTCTTGCTCAGAAATTCCCATAGATGGAGGAGCTTGGTAGACTACAGTCCATGGGGTCGCAGAGAGTTGACCCAACTGAGCGACTTCACTTCTTCACTTCTGCCCCCAGGAGATGAGTAAGCTCCCTAAGGGCAGCTCTGTCTGTTTCCCACGAAGAGTTCTCAGCAACCTGTGTCTCCCTGGCCTGTGGCTGCTCAGTTAACATTTGCTGAAGGAAGAAGTTCTCAAGACAAGAATATTAAAGTGGGTTGCCATTCCTTTTTCCAATTTTACACAGGAAAAATACTGCATAGGAACCTGGAGTGTTAGGTCTGTGAATCAAGGTGAAATGGAAGTGGTCAAACAGGCAATGGCAAGAGTGAACATTGACATTTTAGGAATCAGTGAACTAAAATGGATCGTAATGGGTGAATTTAATTCAGATAACCATTATATCTGCTACTGTGGGCAATAATCCTTAGAAGAAATGGAGTAGCTCTCATAATCAACAAAAAAGTCTGAAATGCTGTACTTGGATGCAGTCTCAAAAACGACAGTATGATCTCTGTTTGTTTCCAAGGCAAGCCATTCAATATCACAGTAATTGAAGTCTATGCCCCAACCACTAATGCCAAAGAAGTTGAAGTTGAACAGTTCTATAAAGACCTAACTAATGCCAAAAAATATGTCCTTTTCATCATAGGGGACTGGAATGCAAAAGTAGGAGGTCAGGAGATACTTGGAGCAACAGGCAAGTTTGGTCTTGGAGTACAAAATGAAGCAGGTCAAAGGCTAAGAGTTTTGTCAAGAGAACACACTGGTCATAGCAAACACCCTCTTCCAACAACACAAGAGATGACTATGGACATCACCAGATGGTCAATACTGAAATCAGATTGATTATATTCTTTGCAGCCAAAGATGGAGAAGCTCTATACAGTCAGCAAAAATAAGACTGGGAGCTGACTGTGGCTCAGATCATAAACTCCTTATTGCCAAATTCAGATTTAAATTGAAAAAAGTAGGGAAAACGACTAGACCATTCAGATATGACCTAAATCAAATCCCTTACAGTAGACATGACAAATAGATTCAAGGGATTAGATCTGATAGAAGAGTGCCTGAAGAACTATGGATGGAGGTTTGTGACATTGTATGGTGGTGATTAAAACTATCTCCAAGAAAAAGGAATGCAAAAAGGCAAAATGGTTGTCTGAAGAGGCCTTACAAATAGCTGTGAAAAGAAGAGAGGCAAAAGGCAAAGGAGAAAAGGAAAGATGTATCCATCTGAATGCAGAGTTCCAAAGAATAGCAAGAAAAGATAAGAAAGGCTTCCTTAGTGATCAATGCAAAGAAACAGAGGAAAACAATAGAAGGGGAAAGACTAGAGATCTCTTCAAGAAAATTAGAGATACCAAGGGAACTTTTCATGCAAAGATGGGCACAATAAAGGACAGAAATTGTATGGACCTAAGAGAAGCAGAAGATATTAAGGAGAGGTGGCAAAAATACACAGGAGAACTGTACAAAAAAGATCTTCATGACCAAGATAATCATGATGGTGTGATCACTCACCTAGAGCTAGACATCCTGGAACACAAGTCAAGTGGAACTTAGGAAGCATCACTACGAACAAAGCTAGTGGAGGTGATGGAATTCCAGCTGAGCAATTTCAAACCCTAAAAGATGATGCTGTTTAAGTGCTGCATTCAATATGCCAGCAAATTTGGAAAACTCAGCAGTGGCCACAAGACTGGAAAAGGTCAGTTTTTATTCCAACCCCAAAGAAAGGCAGTGACAAAGAATGTTCAAACTACCACACAATTGCACTCATCTCACATGCCAGCAAAGTAATGCTCCAAATTCTCCAAGCTAGGCTTCAACAGTACATGAACCCAGAACTTCTCGATGTTCAACATGGATTTAGAAAAGGCAGAGGAACCAGAGATCAAATTGCCAGCATCTGTTGGATCATAGAAAAAGCAAGAGTTCCAGAAAAAGACCTACTTCTGCTTTACTGACTAGGCCAAAGCCTTTTACTGTGTGGATCACAACAAACTATGGAACATTCTTAAAGAGATGGGAATACCAGACCACCTTACCTGCCTCCTTCGAAACCTGTATGCAGGTCAAGAGCAACAGTTAGAACCAAACATGGAACAAAGGACTGGTTCCAAATTGGGAAAGGAGTACAATAAGGCTGTATATTGTCACCCTGCTTATTTAACTTATATGCAGAGTACATCATGAGAAACGCTGGGCTGGAGGAAGCACAAGCTGGAATCAAGATTGCCGGGAGAAATATCAATCACCTCAGATATGCAGATGACACCACCCTTATGGCAGAAAGTGAAGAAGAACTAAAGAGCCTCTTGATGCAGCTGAAAGAGAAGAGTGAAAAAGCTGGCTTCAAACTCAACATTCAAAAAACGAAGATCATGGTATCCTGTCCCATCACTTCATGGCAAATAGATGGGGAAACAATGGAAACAGTGAGAGACTTTATTTTCTTGGGCTCCAAAATCACTGCAGATGGTGACTGCTGCTGCTGCTACTGCTAAGTCACTTCAGTCGTGTCCGACTCTGTGTGACCCCATAGACAGCAGCCCACCAGGCTCCCTCGTCCCTGGGATTCTCCAGGCAAGAACTGGAGTGGGTTGCCATTTCCTTCTCCAATGCATGAAAGTAAAAAGTTTAAGTGAAGTCGCTCAGTCGTGTCCGACTCTTAGCAACCCCATGGATTGCAGCCCAGCAGGCTCCTCTGTCCATGGGATCTTCCAGGCAAGAGCCCTGGAGTGGGCTGCCAGCGCCTTCTCCGTTTTCAGTGCTAAGAAAGTTAATTTAGACCAACTGCATTAGTGTTACGACCCACTGCTTGATCACAGCCCTTAGCCTGGAAAACCCCAGATAAACGTAGGCCCTTCCTGTGCGTAAAGCAGCTCTTGACCTGTGCCCGATGACCTGTGCTGGTTATCCGGGACGAGCTGAGTGCCATCCCCAGGCGGGCTGGGGTTTGGGTGTGTCCCTTCAGGACCTGAGAATGGCACTTTTAGCAAAGCCAGTCAAAGGTAGGTACCTGCCTGTCCGCCTTCTTAGAACAATGGAACTTGGAAAATCAATTGTCAAAATGAGTCACTTCAGTTTCAGCAAACTAAACAATAGGTCCCCTATTAACTAAGAATAGGCTGCAGGAAGTTGTATGTAAAAGGCTGGCTGTGAGTGCATGAGGGTGGCAGGGACCCTGGTTTTCATTAGATTTTTCAAAGCATTAGGAAATAAAAAAATAAAAGAAGAATCGGTGCTCTCGAGGTTAAAAACAGAGCTCCTGATATTTGTGAAAGACAGCACATGTGAGGATGGACAGGGTTAGTGTTTGCTGCCCTGCACCACGTGTGCTCCTTCACATGGTCCCCCTTCATCGATCTCATCCCATCGCACCTCGCCCGGGCTGGCAGAACCCTGTGAGCCCCCTCCCCACCCCACCAGGGGATGGGAGCTTGGTAGCTCTAGCAAGTATCAGCCAGGAGGCTTTTGCTACTTGCCCTCATGTTTCTCTATGTAGAACGGAGATTTTAGCCTATTGCTAAGCTTGACTCCTAATTTTAAATTTTTTTAATTTAATTTTGGCTGTGCTGGGTCTTCATTTATGCACTCAGGTTTTCTCTGGTTGCAGCAAGTAGGGGCTGCTCTTCCAGTTGTGGGGCTTGGGCTTCTCATTGCGCTGGCTCCTCTTGTTGGGCTTCCCTGATAGCTCAGACAGTAAAGCGTCTGCCTGCAGTGCTAGGAGACCTGGGTTTGATCCCTGGGTCGGGAAGAGCCCCTGGAGAAGGGCATGGCAACCCACTCCAGTACTCTTGCCTGGAAAATCATACGGATGGAGGAGCCTGGTAGGCTACAGTCCATGGGGTAGCAAACAGTCAGACACGACTGAGCGACTTCACTTTCTCAATTTGTTTCTTGGTCTTCTGTCTTGTTGGGGAGCACAGGCTCTATGTGTGCAGGCTCAGTAGCTGTGGCCCACGGGCCCACGTGGGAGCTTCCTGGAGCAGGGATTGAACCTGTGTCCCCTGCATTGGCAGGTGGATTCTTAACCACTGGACCACCAGGGAGGTCCCACGTGGGAGCTTCCTGGAGCAGGGGTTGAACCTGTGTCCCCTGCATTGGCAGGCGGATTCTTAACACTAGACCACCAGGGAGGTCCATTAACTCCTAATTAATCACAACTTCCTCCCTGAACTTTGCTCTTAGCAGCCCTCTGTAAGTCCTTCCAGGCAACCCAGAGGAATCTCCAGACAGTCATCTGTCACAAATTAGAAAAACCACATTTCCAGGCCATAAATATTAATAGTTAACAGGTTGGTATGGGGATCCAAAGCGGATTTCATGTTCTGCTCTTGCCATCTTGAGATTCTGAGTAATTTTTCAACAAAATGCCTTATAGTTCCTATTGCAATGAACCCCCACAGCCGGTCCTGACAGTTAGACTCTTTGACCTGTCCTTTTGCGTGTCTGTGTTTAGAAAGGTAATTAAGGACCCACTGACTAGACCGTGGTGACTCAGTAAAGTGCTGGCATGGTTTGTACAAACAACGACAACAAACAAGAAAACAGCACACTATATTTAGAGTCTAGGAAGTCTGCTGACCCAGTTCTAGTGGTGGGAGTGTTTATGTGGTACTCCGAAGTCTCTGAGTGCTTTAGGGTCACAGGTCAGCTCTGGGCCTAAGCTGGGTCTATAAGAGGGCCAGTTCTTATGAATTACGTGTAGAGTTTCTACTGCAGAGGCCTGCCGGCATGTCCTAATTTTGTGTAGAGTGGGCACAATTGACTTCAGTTTTTGACAAGTTTTATTTAGCCGCACAACCCTAATATTTGAGTGGAAAAGAACCTTTAATGGCATTTCCAATGGCAGAGGCCCAGAAACCTGCCTGGGTTGCATCACTCGATAGGCAGTTAGCATCAGGATTTCAGATCCATTAGCTTAAGAATCCCATGTCCTTTCCACAGCACACCACCACCAGCACAATACCATGACGATTGAAATACAGTATCACGAATATTGGAAACTTAACTTGGGACTGCTTAGAACAACTCAGGAAACATTTGCTAGCTGATTGTTACTTTTTTTTTTTTAGTGGTTGTAAATAGTGGATGATTTTAGAAAATGGGGGACTCCCCTGGGGGTCCTGTGGCTCCCAATAAGGGTGCCCGGGTTCAATCCCTGGTCAGGGAGCTAAGATCTCACGTGCCGCAACTAAGACCCAGTGCAGCCAAATAAATAAATAATAAATAAACATTTTAATAGGGCACTCAAAGCCAGTGCACTGGGACAACCCAGAGGGATGGGATGGGGAGGGAGGTGGGAGGGGGGTTCAGGATGGGAGACACATGTACGCCCATGGCTGATTCACGCCAATGTATGGCAGAAACCACCACAATAAAGTAATCAGCCTCCAATTAAAATAGATAAATAAATTTTTAAAAAGAGAATAGAATATAATGAGGAAACCAATACAGAAAGCAGATACGATACAGGTCTGTCTGCTCTAGTTGAAGGGGAAGGAAAGGTGGACCTCCCAGCACCCAGGAGCTGAATTAGGAGATGCGTCAGCCCCGCAGACATCGTGGCTGGGGCTGCAGGAGCCTCCCGGGACACAGGCAGAGGGCTGCCCTAATCTTAATGGCTTGGTGGTCCCTCCAGCAGCAGCGTGGAGGACAGACAGACAGGGCGACCCAGGAAGGTTTCACAGTGGCTCATGAAAGAGGTGATGGGGCCTACGGCTGCAGTGGCCTTCAGAGTCAGGAAGAAGAAGCACAGAAAATGTGGCAGGAATGAGGTGAAGGTGAGGTGAAGTCGCTCAGTCGTGTCCGACTCTTTGCGACCCCATGAACTGTAGCCTACAAGGCTCCTCTGTCCATGGCATTTTCCAGGCAAGGGTACTGGAGTGGGTTGCTATTTTCTTCTCCAGGGGATCTTCCTGAGCCAGGGCTCGAACCCGGGTCGCCTGCATTGCAGGCAGACACTTTACCATCTGAGCCACCAGTGGCAGGAATAATGCGATAAAATGAACTGTCTTAACCAGCCAGATGTGAGGGGTGTGAGCCAAGGGCGGAATTGAACGCATTGTCTACCTCGGGTGGCTGGATGCACGGGGTGCCGTTTACTAAGAAAAGGTGGGTTAGCAAGGAGCAGAGAGGCTTAATGAACATAGCTGAGGGCCCATGCGTGAGAGGCGCCTATGGACGGTTAGGTGGAAACGTCCAGCAGACAGCTAGAAAGAGGGCGTGAACTCACCCATGGAAAATACGTCAGTGAGAAGCGTAAAGGCCCCAGGGTGCACGCTCAGCTGGTGTCCGTGTGCTCGAGGAAGGACTGGGGTTTATCCACTCCCAGCCGCGCCCTGCCACACCTGGATGTTTGCAGCGGATCACCAAAGCTTGAACTGAAGGGCCACGGGGATTGTGGAATCCCAGACACATGTCCCGAACTGCCCCCCAGGCAGCTGGAGAAGCAGGTATTCCAGAGGGTGGAAGGCCTGGGTAGAGTCAGCATGCTCCGAGGGTTTGGGAAGGCCCCTTCTGCCCATCTGTGTCTAGCTCTGCTCTGTCTAGCTTCTGTTCTGTATCCACAGTGGGGAAGCCAGAGCTTGTCCACAGAGAGCCAGCCTGAGCCGCAGGAATCCCTGACTCTGGGAGGGCTGGACACCTGAAGGTCTTCTAATCAGCAGATATATCTCAGGGTATAAGTTGCTTCAAAATGCATCTCCCATGCCTGCTTGTCTCTCCTCCTAGAAGCCCAGAATTTCCTCAACACTGGAAGTAGGAGCTGAAAACACATGTTAAACAAACCTAGACATTTTGAGGAAATAAATGTATAAAGTTGCCCTTTTGAGGCATTGTCTGTTGATCAAGCCCCCTCTTTTGATGCCCAAAGATGCTCAGCACTGTGCCAGGTTGTGGCAAAGCCAGGACGGAGGCAAATGAAACCATGTGGGTGGGGGTAGGGTGGGGGATACAGTCCAAGGTTATGTTAAATTGTAATGTAAAGGTTACAACAATTCTGCAGTTACTAACTGGTTTTACACTGAAAAGTTAGAGTTTGTTTTTTTTAAAAAAACAAATGGAGCTAAAAGCTGCAGAATCTTAATTTGTGGGACATTGGTAAGGACTCAGGACCAGAAGAATCCATACAGGTACAGATAAAACACAGTCCCTTTACATTTAATTTTACATCTCAAAGGGGTCTGAAGCTTATTTCATCCAACTTTTTACATGTAAAGAAACTTAAGTCCTCATGCACAAGAGATGTATTAATACATTCAGCCCACAGAGTTAGTTAATAAAATTTCTTTTTTCTTTCATTTGCTTGTTTTTTAATTTTTACAACGTCATGTTGCTTTCTTCTGTACAACAGCTCGAATCAGCCATAATTATATCCCCTCCCTCATGAGGCTCCCTTCCTCCCACCTCTCTAGGTCATCACAGAGGGCCAGGGAAGGAATGGAGATGCAGGTGTAGAGAGTGGACTTGTGGACACAGTGGAGAGGGAAAGAGTGGGAGAAATGGAAGAGGTCGCATCCACATATATATACTACCTTGTGTGAAATGGATGGGGCTTCCCGGGTGGTGCTCGTGGAAAAGAATCCGCCGCCAAAGCAGGAGACAGAAGAGACTCGGGTTAGATCCCTGGGTTGGGACGATGCCCTGAAGGAGGGCGCTCCACTATTCACGCCTAGAGAATCCCACAGAGGAGCCTGGTGGGCTATACTCCACAGGATTGCCAAGAGTTGAGCACAAATGAAGTGACTGAGCGTGCGTGTGTATAATGGATAGCTGGCGAGAAGTTGCAGCTAATATGATTCCTTGATTTTATTCCTCTGTAAAGTTAAACGGATAGAACTTGTTTTCAGGAAAGGGACTGAGAAGCAGTGAGAGAGGAGGTAAGAAACCTTCCCTGATACATTGCTTTGCCCCAGATAGCACCCAAGTGCCACCATCTCAATAAACAGTGTTTGCCAAGTAGGTTTGTCCAATCTGGACATCTCCATAAGAAGTTCAATTCTTCTGATGTTCGATTTGCTGAGAATGAGGTGATTTTTTCACACGTTAGAGCACTTCTTGGTTGAGGGTGGGCCCCCCAGATATGAGCTAGGTCTTCATGTCCCCCAAAGCGTAGATGCCCTGAGCCAGAAGAAGCCCACGGGGCCGCTGGCACAACTACCAGTCCTGGCGTGGCTGCGGTCCACTCGTGTTCCCGTTCCTGCCGAGTGCGGCGCCTAGAGCTGCAGGGGCCCAAGTGGGCTGCCCCAGGAGGAAGGGGCCGGCTCCTCAGGGCCCACCTGGCACAGTGACCTGCAGAGAACTGGCATGGGAGGCAGGAACAGGTGGTTAAGTGTTCACCTGGGTTCCCACGCCAGCTCCTCCGTCTGCACGTTCCTCTTCTGTACAACGGGCACAATAGAACTGACCTCACCAGGTTTTGTGAGAATTAAGTGATGCTATACATGGGAAATACTTAACACAGTGCCTGGCAGGTAGCAAGGACTCAAGAAAGTTTGGATAAAAGTGAGAGGAGGAGAGGGAGATGGGGTAAGCAGGTAAGACTGCTTTCCAGAAATCTCACCAGTGGTGAGGCTATTATTACTTAGATTTTACCAAAAGATTTAGAACAGCGTGAATTATTTAGTATCTAAGAATGTGTTCCTCTAATACTTTAGCTAGCTTCATATTTAAATGTTTCTGTTATATAATTCTTTGAATTACCTGGGAACCATTAAGGCCTGGTAATAACATATACCACTAGATCTCAGCATTCATCATGCTAAAAGAGCAAAAACATACCTCATGAGACATTTTTCTAATTTTGGAGGGGAAAAAAAAATCCTAGGTTTCAAGGAAAAGTTTTTCCACTTCCTACCTTTAAAATCATTTAACTTAATTTAAATGTAATTGACATTTAAATGAGAAGTTTTACATTGCAGTTTTCACATGATTCTCAAGACACCCTCAGAGAGAGAAGTTGGGAGGACTATTCTCGAGATGCAGTCCATGGAGCCCAGGAACACTGCTATGGAAATCTCAGAATTGCTTGGCCTGAGGATATGACTTTATTTATCTCTAGGGGGCCTGACTTCTGGGAGATTTCAAATTCTTAACATTTTCAAACACTTTTATTCCTTTTACTGGCAACCTTCAAACACAGCTTTTGCAAATATGCTTCCCTTAATACTTCAGTGCATTTTTCTACCTCTGTCCAGTTTTAATATGTCTCCATTTCTCCTTATTTTTAGGCCTCTTTTCCATATTCCATCTCTTTGGAAAATCAAATCTTCCTTTAGTCAGAGTGGCCTAGTCCCTCAGCTCAGCCCCTGCTGGTCCTCAGTTGGCTCAATAGCGCCCTCCTCTGAAAAGTGTGGGGATAGCACCTACTTCGTGGGGCTGGATAAATGAATGGCACTCAGCGAATGGTAGGGTTAATCATCATTGATAATGTTCTGTTCATTAGTATTTAGTATTAGTATTTAGAGTTTGGGGTTCCCAAGATAGGGTCATAATTCCACCTGAGCTATGTTCCCACTGGCCATTTTAATGGAATCTCCTTTCTCCACTTAGGATCTGGTAACTCTGAAGTTGCCTGGAATTCCTCCTGACTTAGAATTCTAGCTGAAGCCTCAGGGTCTCCCAGTAGCCCCAAGCACCCTACAGATGTTTTTAAAAACTCACCTCTGCTTCCCACCATTGCCAGACCGAACAGAGCCTGCTTTTCCGAGAGCTGATTCACACTAATAACCGTCCCATCAGTTTTTTTCTACTTCTATCAACATCTTCCAACTCTCAGCCTTCTCTGAACATCTTCAGATTTCCTAGTCCCCTGCCCTTTCCTGTGGTTGCCTGTGGGCATGTGTGCTCAGCCGTGTCCAACTCTTTGCGACCCCATGGACTGTAGCCCACCAGGCTCCTCTGCCCATGGGATTCTTCAGGCAAGAATACTGGAGTGGGTTGCCATTCCCTTCTCCAGGGGATCTTTCCCACGCAGGGATCAAACTTGGGTCTCCTGAGGCTCCTGCACTGGCAGGTGGATTCTCTGCCACTGGCACCACCTGGAAATCTCATCTTTCATCAGAATATTCCAATCTCTGCCCCTGGCAGCCAGAAACAGTGATCACAGAGGAAACTGCCAAAGGCAGTTAAAGGCACTTCTTCCGATGCTCAGCGCGTATCTGTCGGGCGAGTGCTTCATGTTAGGCACTCGGGTACTGGGCTGTTAGGGAGCTAGACGTGGCTTCTCACCTCAAGGCCTCACCTGGGGAAGAGAGGAAAGAAGCCCAGAAACCACACCTGGGAGCGTGACGCCCACTGAGATGTACGCAGGGTGCTCCAGCTGGCTGACTCCAACCTCACGTTATTTTAGAGAAATTTCTAGGTTCGGCCCGCACCACCCGGTGCTCCATGTCCCATTCCTCTTGCCCTCAGGCTCTGTCCCTCCATTCAGCACAGCTGAGCACAGACCCCCCCAACAGCCTGGCTTCGGGAAGGGCTCCTCATTCGATTAAAGGAACCCTCCAGAGAGGCTGCAAGGGCAGAAACCACACCCTTCTGGCAGGATCCAGACCTCAGAGTAATAAGTCTAAAACTTTTATTTTTAAAAGAGCCTTCATCACATCCACGGAGCTGCCCTGGTGGTTTGGGGGTAAAGAATCCACCTGCCAGTGCTGGAGACAAAGGAGATGCGAGTTCGATCCCTGGGTAGGGAAGATCCCCTGGAGAAAGGCATGACAGCCCACTCCCCTATTCTTGCCTGGGAAGTCCCATGGACAGAGGAGCCTGGTGGGCCACAGTCCATGGCGTCGCAAAGAATCGGGCACGGTGGATTAGGACATCACACATGCCCACCTCACCCCCAGGGCATAGGACACCAGTCAGTCTTCCTACACGGAAAATGGCAGTCTGCCATCTAATAATGGTTGCTTGAGGAGTCTCCGATGCTGTGGCTGCACACCACCATGTTGCCAGCAGTGCCCCCTCCCCAGGTGTCCTGTCCCAGCCAGCCCTGCCTCACTCAGGCCCTGGGAGTCAGCGTGTGTCGGCCCCCCCAGGCTGAGCTCCTGCTGCTCCATTTCTCGCCTTCAACCCCCTAGGGAGGACTCTGTGCGCAGCCAGTGTCGCGAGCAGACGGAAATCACTGTATTCGATGTCCCTCTGTTAGACGCTCATTCTTGGAGTCTGGATGCTGACTCCTTGTCCTCACCAATGAGACAAGGAACCCCTGGAAGCCAGGGCGTGTTGGATACGCTGTTGTAGGTTGTCTCAGGGGTCCCGGCACCTGATACGGTTGGGGCTCGTGGGGACACTTCCCCCAGGCAGTGGGGGCTGGCGGGCAAGGGTTCTGGAGGCAGCTAGAGCCTGCCAGCCTGGCTGCCAGTAGCCCTGCCACCCTGGGCGGCGTGCTTGCTCATGGGGACGTCCCTGGGGTATCGTGAGGGCTTAGTCGGTCCTTGACAGACATTTACTAAAGGCTCAGAGTAGAGTCAGCAGACAAAAGCAAGGAAAAATAAATAAGGTGATTTTAGATAAGGTGGGTGAAGGCGGCAGTGGCTGTTTTGCCATCATCGGTGTAGAGCTAACATTTGAACCTGAGGGGAATAAAGAGATTACTGGGTGAGACAGAGAGTCTGCAAGAAAAGAAGAGGCGCAGGCATAGCCTGGGGTGAGGGAAGCTCTGACACCCTAGAAATCAAGAGGAGGGAGGAGGGCACCAGAGTTCGGGGTTAGAGGAGACCGGGAGGTGGCCCTGGGCTCTGAGCACCCTCCTTCCACAGACATGCACACCCAGCTCTCAGGCTTGTGTGTGTGTGTGTGTGTGTGTGGAGTCACTCGGTCATGTCTGACTCTTTGTGACCCCATGGACTGTAGCCCACCAGGCTCCTCTGTCCATGGAATTCTCCAGGCAAGAATACTGGAGTGGGTTGCCATTCCCTTCTCCAGGGGATCTTCCCGACCCAGGGATGGAACCCGAGTCTCCCGCTTTGCAGGCAGACGCTTTACTGACTGACCCACCAGGCTTGTTTACCTCCAGGTATCCAACAGTCACAAAGGAGACCATGAAAAGCATTAAATCAAAGTCTTTCTCAGCAAGCCTACACTGTTAGCAGGATTTTGTCAGCCAAGAAAAGGGTTTTCAATAAGGCAAGTTTCCAAATGAAAATTGCTTCCACTCAGGGCTGCTGGAGCAGGCGTTCACACCCACCCTGAGAGATTGCTGGTCTCCTCCGAAGCCCCCAGACCCCGTGCCCAGGGGTTTCGTGTGTGTCATGTGTTGCTTTCCTTCCCTAGCAGCTCCACCTCCCTCAGGAAATGTGTTAGCTTAGCTCACGGTGCACTTTCTAAGCTAAGAATACACCTACCCCCTGCCCCCATAGAAATGATCGTGGTGCCCCATTAAGACCTTGGTACTTGGAGTGGGGGCGTCCATCATGTTAATTCTGCCTCCCCAGCTCTGTTGTCTCCTCTGCTGGTGGGCAACTCTCGCTATAGTGGGCAGGCTCGTCCACCATGCACTTGGCATCTGGAGATCAGCTTTCACAGCTGGAACCAGAGGTTCCACTCTGACCTGGCCTTCTGTGTCCCCAGCCTCCACGTCTCATTTTCATCTTCCATAGGCATGTATTAAGCAGAAAAGAGGTTTCTCAAATGACAGCCTCAGAGTCTTAGGAAAATTCGGTTGATCCTAATTTCTTTTCTCTTTCTGCATGTTCCATATAGACTTTTCCAGTGCACAGCCCGTGTAGATCACTGACTTGGGGAAATGAGGTTGTTTTATGCAAGGATTAACTTGTTTGGGCTTCCCTTGTGGCTCAGTTGGTAAAGAATCCGCCTGCAATGCAGGAGACCTGAGTTTGATCCCTGGATTGGGAAGATCCCCTGGAGAAGGGAAAGGCTGCCCCTTTCAGTTTTCTGTCTTGGAGAATCCCATGGACCATATATGGGTCATGGGGTTGGAAAGAGTCGGACATGATTGAGCGACATTCACTTTTCACTGTAACTTTTCCAGCTGCGTGGGGTTGGTAACACATGTTGACCTGTAACTCACACAGACACACTGTAGGAGTTGCTTTCCTTTCAGTGTCGGCATCTTACAGGCCATTGAGTTGTCACCAGACAGGTGAGCTTTGAGATTTCTCTCGGGGTGACCAGCTGCTGCTTGCTTTTGTCGCTTGCAGACAATGATGACTCTTACAGTTCCTCTGCCGCCATGGTCTCCAGGTATCTTCGTGACCTTTTCAAGAAATAAGCTTGCACTGGGCTTCCCAGGTGGCGCAACAATAAAGAATCTGCCTGCAGTGCAGGAGACCCAGCTTCGATCTCTGGGTTGGGAAGTCCCCTGGAGAAGGGAGTGGCAACCCACTCCACTATTCTTGCCTGGGAAATCCTACGGACAGACAGTCTGTGAGGTTGCAAAGAGTCAGACAGGACTGAGTGACTAACGTCACAGACTTGCACTGAACATAAAATATGAGATGAGTGATTTATGATAGGTGGTGACCGGAAAGGAAGGAAACACTGCCTCGAATAACTTTATAATGTTAATTTACGTAGTCCCACTCACAGCCTTCTCTGTATCTTTTCAAAGCACACATAGAGAGATGTGAGATTTGGGTAAAAGCTAAGCTTGGATAAGAGTCCAAGTGAAAAGCTTAGCATTTTTCCCGTGGCAGGTGGTCTGCTGTGAGTGGCTACATCAGACACCCTGGATAGGCCTTTTGAGTAGATCAGCTGAAAAGCAGAGCAGCACTTAGCCATTATTTAGAAGAGGAAGAGCGAATCGCAGACACCTTACAGACTGCTGAAATTCCCAAGGTGGGAGGACACAGGTTTGGGATAACAGGATAAAAGCACCCAAAGCAGCGCTCTGTCTTTTCCAAATGCTCAAGGCAGCCTGTGCATTGGAAAGACAGGATGAACCCTGAGAAAGACCTGACCTCAACCCTAGTTCCACTGCCTCTGAGCTGTACAGGCCCTGCAGGCAGCTTCCCTCCTAAACTGCAGTTTGCTGCTGCTGCTGCTGCTGCTAAGTCGCTTCAGTCGTGTCCGACTCTGTGTGACTCCATAAATGGCAGCTCACCAGGCTCCCCCGTCCCTGGGATTCTCCAGGCAAGAACACTGGAGTGGGTTGCCATTTCCTTCTCCAGTGCATGAAAGTGACAAGTGAAAGTGAAGTCGCTCAGTGGTGTCTGACTCTCAGCGACCCCATGGACTGCAGCCCACCAGGCTCCTCGGTTCATGGGATTTTCCAGGCAAGAGTACTGGAGTGGGGTGCCATTGCCTTCTCCAAACCGCAG
This sequence comes from Aepyceros melampus, assembly GCA_006408695.1. NCBI lineage: Eukaryota > Metazoa > Chordata > Mammalia > Artiodactyla > Bovidae > Aepyceros > Aepyceros melampus. Next base: position 214,713 of record SJXQ01010831.1, on the reverse strand, counting down.
TTTGCTCATCTGTAAAATAGAGTAGCAGCATCATTATCCTCATAGGAATGTTTCAAAGTCAATGGATGGGTGTATGTGACATCTTTTTACAAGCTATAAAGCACCACATGCTTGTTTTTTAAAAAACGCTTTCCCAGAGAGTATTTGGCCCCACAGGACTCTGTATGGTATCTTTGTTTGACAGGTAAGGAAGCCGAGAGTTGTGGGCTATAAGATCAGGTATATTACATTATTTGAAGATCAGAGATCACTTTAAAAAATGATATAAATTTTTTTATGACTAGTGAAATGGCAGAGACATTTCTTGAAAAACAGCAGTAGCTGGAATGGTTGAACTGGGATTGTCCCTCTGTCCTGTCCTAGGCTCCTAGTGACCTCTCTCTTGGCCACTTGCCATGAGAGATGGTCGCTCAGCACCACACACCCGTGAAAGGCGGGGGCCCAGCTCCACCCAGCCCAGCAGTTCCCACCAGAAGTGTGGTACCATCTTAAGGGAAGATTATTCTACGAACCAAAGAGCTTTCTTGTACAAAAGAGGGAAATCTTTGAGTTTTCTATTGTAATAAAAATAGAATGCACATCCTTTGTTTTTTCAAAACAGCTAAGTTCCGTTGAAAGAATTATTGCATTCTTGATGTGTCTTAACGTTGCGCGTTTCTCTGAGTGGTGCATTTGGAAATACAAGCAGAGAATGTTTTATTTTGTTATCAGAGAATGGGAGGGGGAGCTCCCTAAAGTCAAAAAACATTCTATTAATTGATTTTCTGTTTTTTTTTTTTTCTTTCTGCCTCTCATTTCAGAACGATTTGATCACCACTGTCCCTGGGTAGGCAACTGTGTGGGGAAAAGAAACTACAGATTTTTTTATATGTTTATTTTATCTCTGTCTTTTCTGACAGTCTTTATATTTGCATTCGTTATCACCCACGTCATCCTTCGTAAGTATGCTGGCGAAATCAGATTACGTATGTAACCATTTGCCTGACTTCAGTTTTCTGATTTAATTTTGATTTAAGATTTTTGGTCATTCTGGGCTCTCTCTTCTCTTTGTCCTTCTCCCTGCCCCCTCCTCCCTTCCAGCC